>JWHW01022548.1:20916-41965 GCA_000931545.1 Papilio glaucus
TGAGTTGCAGATGCATTGGCTGCATCTTTAATGGACAGAGGAGAGTATAACCAGAAAAAAGGATATTTAAAAGTTAGTGCTTTCAATTATGAAAGCATATTAAAACCTAAGTGTGGTTTATCCAGACTCTTAACTTAATAATTAAGCAAGTACAATTATTGACAATGTATGTATATTTTTTTAACCTTCGAACTTAAATAATTTTTTAAGCAACAGGTGGATGGATGGGCATTTTTTAATATTTTTTTTTGTTAAGATGTTCCTAAGATTGGTACTTGGGAATGTATTAACAAAAAAAAATATTGTCCAAATGTCAACTTGATCTTATTTTAAGCCTACCACTATTTTCTTGTCTATTTTGAAAAGGTAAGTAAAAAATTAGGAGATTTACTAGTATTCAAATACATCTGTATACTGTAATACTGGTTGACCAGTGGATCAATTCTGGGGAGGACCTTTATTCACATAAATACCAGAGAATTGAGTGTTGTCAATATAGAGTTGATAAGCATAGCATAGCATAGCGACAATGAGCTAGTGGCTTATGAGGATATTGTTTACAAATCATTTAGTCTCATATGAGCTCCAAATCCATATATTTTAATTAGCAACCTTGCTATGCATATATATTATTACATGATAATAATAAATTGAATTAATGAACTGTAAACACACATTGCGATAAGGACGTGAGTAAATGGAAGTAGTTAGCAACTAAAAAAATGGAGGAGATTGCGAAAATTCAAAGGCATAAAAAAACTCATGGACACACAAAAAAATGACCTTCAAAACATCAAAGGTGGTCCGGTCCTTTCAACTATAAATTAAAAACATTTTTTTGATTCCATAATCTTTGTCATTTTCATTTCTAATCATATATTAACTATACACATATAAATGTATAACATAGAAAATGAAATATAGTTAAATAAGATAAGATTTTATGCTATAACAAAATGTCAATCAATAAAAGTTTGTATAATTTCATGTAAAAATGATACTGTAATTGTTTATTGCAGGTAACATGGATAATTATCTATACGGGACTACACGGAAGTGAAAGTTTATGAAAGGAAAGTTTAGGGAGAACACACAGGACAAATGAAGCCAATGATTCTGCCAAGTGTTGAGTACAAAAATAGTGTTGTGCGGAGTATAGTGGTTGTTTGACTTGTCATTGAAGTTGAAGGTACATATATGGCTTAGATTTTTTTTTGAACTCATAGATATTTTTCCAATTGCTTGGTCCACAATTTGTCCCAAATTTCATTTTACTTCCTCCTTTTTGTAAAAAATAACAGTCATTAGTAGAAGTAAAAGAACAGGTGGGAAGACGCGATGATTGTTCAAAAATAAATAATCAACAAAAATCCTTGTATCTTAACAATAAAATTCAAAATTGAATACAGGGAAAATAAATGAAAAAACTTCCGTCAAAACTGCTCCAATGTCAGATAAGCTAGTTCCTGACGCATTTTGACAATGTTCACGCAAACCTATATGATTTTCCCATACCAAATATCTAACTTGGCTAAAGTAGTTTTCGCTTCAAAAATATTTTTTTTATTAAAAAAAGTGAGGATGGTTGAATAGATTCATGTCTTTACATCACTGCAACCTAAATATAACATAAATTAGGTAACGAACTAAGGAAGAAGGCATCTGCAGAGTGTACAAGACAATGAAAAGGAATGTATGTAGTGAGATATAGTTATTGATATTCATAAATTATATCTGAACTTTTATACTACATTTTCAATAATTTACATATAGCAACATTTATACCACTAGAATTATATTATTAAAAAGGTTTTTAGAAAAACAAAGGAGGCATAGGACACCACTAAAATAATTTTTTATAAGATATAAGTGAAAACTTAGCACTTAAAGCAATAATAATTCTAAATATACTTAAATAATTGATATTGTAAAATTTATTAAAACATTTACATAATTTAAATTAATGAAAAGTAAATTCTTTACAGAAATTTGCTGGCATATAGATAACAAAACTATTTAAACATTGTAAAAAAAAACTTCAAAAAGTGATACAAAAGCAATACATGTCAATAAATGATTCAATAATGCAGTCAACAACATTTCTGGGAAGGCTTTATTTGTGTGTTTCTGACATTTTAACTCTATTAGTTGTAGAGATTGCTTTTTTGTTGATTGATTAACACCCTAAGTAATTGATAAACAATAGTCAAATTACAAAAAAGTGTTGAAATAATGAACACTGATTCATGATATTATAGTTTCAATATATAATAATTCCCCCTTAATTTGTGGAGTGTTGATGTTGTTTAAATATATACTTTATTTTTGGGTGAATTGCTTACAATAAGTACCTTCTAATTGTAAAAGACATTAATGTTTTAGTAATTATATTAATTGTGAAAGTAATGCAATAACAAAGTGTTCAGTCTGTATGTTTTACTCGTACACATGACACGTGAGACTGATGACGTGTCGCTTAGTGCTTATACAGTGTACAAAAAAGTTTTACATCAAAAGCTTGATAATACGAACCGAGCAAAGCGGCGAGACAGTTCTCGGCCTAGCAGATAGAACGGGGACCGAATTACTGTCTAGCTGCTTTCGTAGGTCAAGCGCTCAGCCGAGTACTCGATGCAATGTTTATACGCACCTAGTATTTGGCTGAGAGCACTGTTCGCCCGTTTACTTTACGTGTAATCAACCCTATGCGAACATAGCATAGCTTCGTCATTTACTGTACTGATAATGACGCACTGGGGGAGATGAGAGGTGTGCGAGTGGAGGTGTCGCATTTTACGTGTGGACTAGACTCCTGAGGCGGTAACGGGCTCATATTTATAAATAAATATTATACTGTTTTGGTTAGCTATTTTCAATAGTTAAGTCAGGCTATATCAAGTTGATTTTGTTAAATATTTAAGGACAAGTCTTAATTGCTACCAATTAATAATACTGGCCAATGAAAGTTGATATTGCAAAAGCGCGGCAAGAAAATCCAATAAGGCAGCCCCTTTTATAAAAGAATTCTTATAACAACCTATTTTCGAAATTTTAAAATAAAAATATTTAAGTATTAAATTAGGTTGTTCTAAGTAGGTAGACTTAAAAATGTGGTTGCCATAAGGCAAATAAAAAAAAAGAATAACCTGTTTTAACTTTGCGCACTTTTTCAGTATCAACTTTCATTAGCTGGACTTTATTGTGCTTGTATTGTTTAATTATTTTTATTAATTATTATTTAAATAAATTAAATTATATGACATTGAAGCAAATGTAATAATAATTACACAAACAAGTTTATTAATTCATTAGTTTCTATTTGTTTTGTGTAATAATATTCGGAAATGTTACCAACATTAATTAATTATATAAATTCAGATTTTATTATTGAAAAACTTGATTTTCATAATAATGTACATTAAATTTTATTTTTAATAGCATATCATTATATTAATTTTAATATGGTATATTAAATAATACTGGCACTAAGCAAACTACCGGTTAATGTCTCTGGCATGTGCAGTGCAGATTTGCTTTAAAACTTGTGAGTGACACAGAATATCTACCACGTATTGTTTAAATACTTTAAATGCATGCCGTAACTGAAACAAGCTATATAAAAACATACAACACACATAAAAGCTGCTACAAAGAACTTATAATGGGTACTAAATTGCACTCATGTGGTCAGTGACGACAGAATACCAAACAAATCCTGTAATCTTGTCAATGGGCGAAATTTGACTTTAATAATCGTTCACCAAATAACAGGCTCGTTTAAACAGCTGTCAAAATAGAGAACAATAAGGGTGTTTGTCGAGAACTTGCCATGATTTCATTGAAATGTAGGAATTGTAATAACAACCTGACCAAATGTGCACTGTCCGTCAGTAAATTTAGATAACTAATATAATGTAGAAATTATTTAAGGACGTGTGTATGTTCTGTATAATGAATTTTTAAAGTGTAGCTAATGTCGAAATGTACGAAGCTTTTTGCATTTTCATAAATAATGGAATGTATTTAAAATAGTATTCTTAATGTAATATTTCGGTTCGGTTCGGCAGTTCAGTATATTTATACTTAATGCAATAAATAATAAGGCTTGCTGGCTTTAATAAAGTTTTGGCAAGACAATATTAGAAAATTGATATTCTTAAATAATTTATTTTTACGGTTCCATATCAATATTTATATAGAGAAGTTATACAATACTATATATATTAATATACAATATTGTATTAATTGAATGCAATATACGTATGAAGAAAATCATAACTTTTAAGGGCTTGTTCAGACTAGATTTAAGACATTTCTCTATCAAAATAAAACGTTTGGAACTGAAATATCCCGCAATAATAGAGAACATCGATATACTGAACACCAAACGAGGGATAACCTGAAATAAATAAAACTAACGTGCCAGACCGCATAAACATAACTTATTCTATTTCACGGTAATAAGATCCGAAATAAAATGGAATGGAAATACTGGGGTATTCTCTTTGGAAACGTAGTTCTTTTTTGCAATTCAATTAAATTACAACACAACGTTGTCTTTCATAGCGAGTTTATTGAAGTTCTGGCAAACAAACGATCGCATATTGTGAGTTTAGTCTTCTCTGAAATAAGTCGGGGTTTTCATCCGCGTATGTCCTCTCGTCTGGGCAGGCTCTTATACTTACCAGTTACATAAAATCTCGTGTATCAAGTTTACTCGGTTGTAATGTTGCAATGTTTTGAACAAATATTAAAATGGTTGATTTAATACTTTGTTTTTATTTCTATTATAAGGACTGCTACCTTTAACATTTGCAAAATCTTAAGCTTTTATGGAGGAAAAACGGGAAAGGAAAACAAAAAGAGTAATGGATAGGAAATTAGATTTTCGCTCACATCATTCATAGGCGGAAATGCAGAAGTAATTTTTGACTTAACGCCTAATTCCGTTACTTCCTGATACTTTACTGTTCGAACGACATATGAATGTTGGAACATATTTTATATGCTCTTGTTTAAAGTAAATGTTGTAAATGCTCAACGGTAAGTTAAAACAGAAAATCTTGTTCCAAATATGTTTTGATACCCGTGCGGCGGCGAAACGGATCGGAAGTAATTAATAAAACCAAAAGTTATATTTATTTAACTTTATTACACATCATTATTAAAAAAAAGAATTACTACAGTAAATGCAAAAACAAATAATATAGGTTTAAATAAAAAAATAACCCTGTAGTAACAGTTTTATATCCGTAGACTAAATACAACAAACATTAAGATCTTGTACAGCAAAATGTGATTTTTGTAAACAAAGGTTTTTACGTTAAAATTCGTTAATTACAAATGTTTTTGAAAAACAACTTTTCTCATATTACCTTATAACATTAGCTATCCATATTAAACAGTTTCACTTTATTTTATCTCAGGAATTCCACATTTCCGATGAAAGTATAAAAAGTGTCATGGCCGCCGTGTAAATGACATATCTTTGTTTACAACAATCATATCTTGCAATCAAACAAGGTATATGAAAAGAACATTCATCAAAAATTTCATCATTAGACTTCACATTAATGTCAAAAAGTTTAAAGATAACAGGACACTAATTGTATCTTTTTAACATAATTAGAGAAAGATAATATCATTATCGACGTTTTATGATTGAAGTGAAAACTTCTTTAGCCGCGTTAGACAATATTTGACAGGGGAAAATATTATAGGTTCGCGTGAAAAACATGCTTATTTGCATTTTTGTTTCGAGTTTTCACTTTTGTCGGCAGTTTTTTTGTTTTCATTAAAAAAACGATTCGAAAAAAAAAACAATAACATAAATTCACGTAAGGGTAGTCGTTGGTTAAACGTGCTTAGACTACTAGAGCCAAAGTACTCTGATGAGTTAAACGGTACTGTGGTTACGCACACACAAACGTTCTTAAGTTTCTTTATACACACGTCACAACTACAAATAAATCTCGGACGCCATCAGTAATAAATGTTTTGCATCTCGCAAACATTGAATTTATTGTAGTGTGGCGTCTACTAAATGCCGTGTTTCATATAGATTTGACTTTATACAATAATGATACACAGACCTGCTGTTTATTTTTATATAAGTAAATGCCAAAGATATTAACGATAAAGGAACTATTTCAATAACAATCTAAACTGCCCGACATCTCTTTTAAGACAGTGTTGCCATTTGTCATATTTTCATATGCCACATATGTTATTGATCATTTTCATAGAATAATATTAATTCTATAAATAAAAGATTTTTCTTTGGATTCATTAACAACTGAAACTGTACTTTTCAGGCGGGTTGACTAATTGTTACACAGGCCTGCCTGCTAGACTTATTTGATTAGTAAATAACAATAAAAAATATGTACGTTTAAAATACGTCTTAACAATAAAAATAAAAACTAACGATAAAACTTAACTAATTTAACGCACGTATGATTGCGCGACTAAATTACAAATTATGCGTCGCTATCTCACGCAAGTATCGTGGCGCTAGTGTGCAGTGACAAATAAATGAATCGAATCTAAGAATTAATTATAGGACAGACAATGACAATAAGACATTGTATATTTCGATAAACGCAACAATTTGTACATCAAATTGCGTCTGTTGAGATTTCCTCCGCGTTATCTTTTGTGGACTGCAGCCCAACAATAAACTGAGCTCTTTCTCAATATTTATTATATTACGTAATCTCTTGTTCTTCACGGATTTTGTTATTTCGAGTCGCTACAATACGTTACTACATTTTTATGTCACTTATTTTATACGTTACAGAGCGATAATTATGGAGACAGCATCCAAATTAAGAGATCACTTAATAAATGACGATGATACGACACCTATAACTAAAGTATATGACACCAGGGTTGACGGATTTTATTCAATGCCCTCTATGTTTACAGCTTCATTCGGTTTGATTATGTCAACGGGTTTATTGTTATTATGGGGCACGCAGAATAGTTTCATCGACCGTCCGTTCTACAAACTTAATCCAGGGCCGAATTTAAGGGCATTTGGGGCTCAGCACCGGGGCCTCCACAAAGGATTTTTGACCGATTTTTTTTTATTTTTAGAAGAAAAAAAAATCGTAAGTTAACACTAGAAAACAATTCTTTTTTGTTATCTTGATATTTTTTAGTTGTTTTAACTTTACTTGGTTTCTCAATAAATTATTAATTTAAAACACGCCTGAAAGAAGTTATTCATTTTTATGGCGAATAATTTGGAGCTAGGGACCTTCACTCTTGTTGTTGCCCCGAGGCATCCTAACCTCTAAATCCAGCGTTGATTGCACCAAACTATGTATATAAAATGTTTCGGAGTCTAACACTGGTGTGGCCTAAATAAGTGTTACCTGCTAAGACATACATCTATAGTATCTGAATCTGAAGAGTGTGATCTAGTCATCTCGCCAGGTGACTAGCACGTCGTCGGTGCGGTACCGCTGCGTGATAGTCGAGTCTTCGAACTCAGGTTTTGCACCCGACTGGAACGCAAGCGCGCCCGCGTGGGCTATCATCACGCCGTTGTCGATGCAGAAGCGCTCGTCACTAGCGAATAACTTTGCACCCCTTTCAGAACACATCACCCCCATCATCTCTTGGAGACGCAGGTTGCAACCCACACCACCTACAATCAGCACCTAGAATAGATGTATGATAATATGATGAAACATTCGCGATCTTAATCTATAGTTGCTTCCAACTCAATATGTAAACTTTTTTCTTCTTAACCTTACTTTTTCCGTTAAAATACGTAAATTTCAAAATATTTTCGGACACCAACTTATACTAATCTGTAATTTACATAACTTCACTTAATCTGTAATTTTCATAAAATTACATAATTTCCGATGAATGTATAAAATGTGTAACGGGCACCACGTATTGTGACGTTTGTTTGTTTACAAACTTTACATCTTGAGTTGAAAAAACTATAGAGATGTGTTTTTACAGTAGAAGACAAACAAGCTAATCGAAAGGTAAGCTAAAATAATGGAGGTTATGTCAACACCGCAACTTGTTGCCTTGTTGTACGAAAGAGTGGATGAATGGATAGATAATAAATGAAGAATGGAAACTGACCTCCTCCGAGCCACAGTGCGCCATGGCCCTCTCGGTGATCTCTACCAACATGGCGAACACGGTCTCCTGCAGTGAGTAGCACAGGTCCTCGGGCGTGTACTCCTTCAGCAGCTCATCGATCTTGTCCTCCATGTAGGACAGGATGCCTGAGAAACTCACATCCATACCTGCAATAAGTACAATATATTAAATTAGCAGCGGTAGAGCCCACAACAACATCTGTCTCACGAATGGGCCTAATTTTATCTATAAAAAATACATTCTTTACCTTTAACACTGTAGGGTAAGTGCAAATATTTGTTTCCTTTTTTGGCGGCTTGCTCGATATTATAGCCGGGGCTAGGCGCGTTAGATAACTTTAGCACTCTGGCGAATCTGGAATGTGTGGTCAAATTTTACAAGTTATAACGGTCGAGCCTTTTTTATGGTCATAAAGGCAGGCAACACATCTGGTTGTTGTAACATCAGATGAATCGCCTGCAAGTTTGCTACTTTCCTCCATTAAAAAATTGAACTAGGTGTTTCATTCTCAAGAATATTTTTTTATTCCAATGACTGGCCAGGACATATCAGACAAGGTTTTCAAATTATAATTAATTTTTAAAAATTAATAAATCAATCTAAGCTGACCATCGTAAAATAAATCAATCAAGTCAAAAATTCCATTACAGTAATAGATACTTAAACATACAAGTCCAGGTAATGAAAACATGTTCAAAAATCACATACCTATCCAAGCAGTTACCAACAGCAATATCAATGGTCTCTCCGAAGATCCTGTACCTCTGTCGGGAGTAGGCGATGATCTGCGTGTTGCCTCCGCTCACGTACAGCACTGTCGGGTTCTTCGCCTTCGTTATCAGACGGCCCATTTCAATATCTAGATGTAACTCATTGAGGATACTTATTTTACCAAAAAGGGGTCCTCTCGGAAATTTTTTATTGTTAGTTTAATTCAAGATGAAAGTCCATGTAAAAAAAAATTGAATGTCGCATTTTTTGTTTCTACAAATGTACATATGCCGTGAATACGCGCACAACGAATATGGAATGGTAATTTGTATAGAATACTAGGCTTATGTTTCAAGATCCTGAAATAAAAAAAATATCACAAAAACAAATAAAAAAATATTAATATATTCATACTAATCGTGAGGAAAGGGTTTAAGGGGGAAATACGAAGTTTCTTTGAACTTGAACTTTTTCTTATTTTGCGGCTTTAAAAGGTATTTCAATCCGGATTCATACACAGGTGCACATTCGTACAACAGACGTTGTCGTTGCTGGCGTTTCAAACAACTAAGTCAAAAATATGTTAAAAAAATATTTTCCTACAAACTGCCTGTGAATAGTGTTGGTAGGGGCATCCTAGATATACTTTTACTGACCAGATTAGTGACATATTTCAAAAATAATGAAGGTGATGATGAGGCTAGAATGAAACAAGAGAAGTTACCAGGATGTTCCATATGGAAATCCGTAATCTCTTTCTACTCCTCTCGGTTACAAGCGTTAGCTCATTTATATATTTGCATATTTATATGCAATACTGTTATTATTATAATGCTACTGTTAAAGAACTATATGCAACTAGACTAAAGTCTAGTTGTTTAATTTGAAAAGGATACGTCCAATACAATGGTTGACGCCTATAATTGGCTTATTCCACATCTTAGCGCAGGTGCGTGCTACGATCGCACACACCAGCAGCGGGGCACCCATCCCCGGGCCCTTGGTGTAGCACACCAAGTCTATATCTCGCGGTGATAGACCAGACTCCGCAAATGCCTCCCGCATAACCTCATGGATGTTCTCCTGATGATGTTGCGCTGTCTCCCGAGGAAGGAATCCTTAAAAGAGTAGATA
Organism: Papilio glaucus; assembly: GCA_000931545.1. Classification (NCBI taxonomy): domain Eukaryota; kingdom Metazoa; phylum Arthropoda; class Insecta; order Lepidoptera; family Papilionidae; genus Papilio; species Papilio glaucus. Next base: position 30,892 of record JWHW01022548.1, read on the forward strand.
CATTTACATTTATACTCATAATAAATTAAAATATATATCACCATGGAAACATGCATGCTAATCTATTGCTTATGAAAATATAACCAGACAATAATTTATCAAACATCATTAATTTCACCAAGCTCGAGTTCTGCCTCGTTTCAATTCAGTGTTTTATTTTAATGTTCTAGAATAAGGAACTTGCTTGGCAAGTAAGTAACATAGATAAAGCTAATGACATTTAAATGGAAATTCATTATCTCTTCTTAACCCTCGGGGTCACAAGTGACAGTATCTGTTAATTTATTTATCAAACAAATAAACTGTGGGGAAACTATCAAAGAAATAAACAATATGCAATTCAATAATATTTTGTAGTGATACTTTGGTTGACACTTTGTAGCTAATAAGCCTCACAGTTAAGAGCCATTTTGCATTTTCACACGAGCATCTAAGATTTTGGACATCTAATTTACCACTTTACGTAATACTTTGAAATTGTTTAATACTTGTAAAAAATAGATCAATCTTTTTCATTAACACTTCAATTAATAAATTTCCAAAAATAACCTTGTTTGATTAATGTTGATAAATCTCCCACAACCAGTTTATCAATAAAACCATAATAGAGTCAGACTCCCATTTTTATCATAAATGTTGATTATTTGTTAAAAAAACATCATTGGGCACAACTTCCCATTGACATATAAGATACAAATTTCTTGACTTTCAATAAAATTAGTTAACAAAAAACTAAACAGACCAATTTTTATTGCGTGTGTATTATTTTGCAATGTTAGTGTAATTTTTTTATGTAAATAAAGACTAATTTTCAATTAAAATCATGTAAGAAAGGTGAACTAGGTTCCTTAAAAATTGGAATGAACAATTTTATTTAAAATTTATCTTTTGATTTAGCCATTATAATCATTATTGATATGACCCTACTTTACTATAAATCAGGATGATGAAGTGGACAGCAATCACTACAGCGCAAGCACCCCAGAGTCTATGTCTTGTTTCCCTGCATTTCGAGTTTCAAGTTCTAGCAAGATTATAGCGCCCCAAGATAGCTTAGTCCATTGTGAGAGTAAAGCAACATGCCATATGCCATTGCCATGCTATATACAATGTCACATAGTTTTACATAACTCAAGCTATAACATTTTGTGTAAGGGCTTTTAAGACTTTTAATATTAAAAATTGATTTTATCTTGCACAAGAAATAATGGCTTATACATACAAAATTCATTTATTCAACAAATGGTCTTATCATCTAATTTCATTGTCGAAAGTTTTAAATTGAAATGTTTTTTAAGAGATAATTAAAAAAAAATGTTAAATAGAAACACCAAGAACATTTCTTTTTTTAAGTTGAGAATATTTAAGAGGCGAAATCTTGCTATCCGAGTTCTATATTTTTTGACTTCACGAGTCTATTTAAGTTTTTAGTTGAACCTAACACCCTAATTTCGACATTTCTAAAAATTAATAAAAAACAGAAGGTGGATTGCGATGTTCCGCACTTATTACATCTCTGTCCCCCAACTTTCAAAAGTCTTATACTCATGGGGATTGGTCAATATTGTACTTTTGTAACGAAATAATGATTGCATACTCAGATCTTTTCATCCTATGTTATGTCTATGTTCCATTCTGGTCGCATGAATCAAAATCTGAAAATTTCGCATATGTACAATATATGCTAATGGCACTTCTCCAGTCTGAATCTATAGAATGATATGTGCCGAAAATTAGAATGTTTATTCATTTTTATTGTATATATTTCTAAATAAAATTGTTAGCTTGTTTAGTATTCGATAGATTTAACAAATAAATTCGCGACTAACCTTCTCCTGGCGGAGTGATATATGTACGCCTGCAATTAGCAAGTATTTTTCCATCTTTAACGATACCAATACCAAGCTTATTCGCGCTGCCCTCAAACCCAATCGCAGTCACCATGTTTTTTAATTAAATATAACTTAATTATTGAAAGTAAAGAATGTTTACAAATTGCGTTTGATAGCAAATATGAATGTCAGTTTGTTAGGTTAGACATTCATATTTTTAATTCATCAAATGTTTATTTGCAGCCTTAGATACAAGACCTTACTCAAATTTATTTCTTCATGAAATCTCACATAACTTTTGATATTCAAAATAAATTATTAAAATCAATTTATGCATTTAGGCATATTGTATGTGCATATTTCACCGTGGCAGCAAAGATGATAATAAAAGATTATGGTAGCAACACCTTCAGTGACAAACTTGGTGTATGTAAAGCTCAGACTTGGCTGAGGTACAACGTCCGTCAGTACATTTACGTAGTGACCCACAGTGACAAAAGATATTAAAATATAAAAAGTAGCTGATATGCCATTAGTGGTCGAAAGGTGAAATTATTACTGAGGGTACTTCTCATGACATTCGCTCGTTTCCAGCGAAAAATGTCGTCACGTGACCCTGAGCTTAAAATGTTGAACTTTATCGCTGTCGCTGGGAAAAGAGAGCGGGGGAGAATACTTGTAAACCAACGACTTTGCATCCTTTTTCGAAAAAATACTATTATATTTTCATTTTTATTCAAGCCGGTTTTTTTAACTTGCATCTCTGCTGCGCTGACACCAAAGTAGGTTAGAAAATCAGCTTTCGAGATCATTCTTTTAATAAATCAACCTACGTGATTGTTACTGCAAGCGGCTATGTTGTCGCTCTTGTTTGACGCGGCGACTTGTCTCTACTTTTTTGAGTCGCGGGAAATTTAAAGTAAGGTAACGTGACGAGATTCGTCGCTACAAACGAGCTCTGAACGACTTCCCGTGGAAGGTCGTACCCTAAGAAGTTATCGCATAACAAAAAATAATGCGCGTGAAAATAAATTCAAGCGCGGGCCTCATACTTATGTCGGGATTGTTAGCTTGATGCGAACACCCCTCGCAGTCGCCTACTGTGCTCAAGCTCAATGTGCTTACAATAAAGGGATCGCCCCGAATAAAACCCATCCAGCAATTAATACAAAATTAAAACAGCTAATAAGTTAACACAACTTACAAAAGAAAAGCTATATTTAATAATATCAAACATTTTTATTAGCACAAAATACATATTACGCTTAAAATACTACTAGAAAACATTATAATATTTAGTATTAAGCTTCTGCGGTTTGTTCATTAACTTCATCTACAAAATCAGCCATCATGTCTTCTATGGAAATGCCGTCAGGTTTACATAACTTATCTGCTATATTATCAGGGACTGGGGTTTTCGTTTCATCTATATTAACATTAGTTTCTTTAACTCCATTTGTTACTATGTCCCCAGTTATTACTGCAACATCATTTACTTTTGCGTCAACATTTATTACTACGTCGTCAGTTATTTTTGTGTCACTACGTGCTACTGCATCATTATTTACTTCTGCGCGAACATTTATTACTGCTTCGTCAGTTCTTATTTTGTCACCACGCGGTACTGTTTCATCATTTACTATTATGTCATCAATTATTATTACACCAGGGGTAACTACCGGTTCACCCAGTACTATTGTGTCTCCTTTCTGGTTTTTCTCTAACTCGATTTCGTCACTTTCTTTTGTTTTATCTACTTCGTTTTCTTGTGATGTCAGAACAACTTGCCCGCAAGTTATTTGAACATCGTCTGTATCATTAGTGCTTGGAAGGTTCTCATCGTCCATTACATCTAGAACCCTCACTTTAGTATCAATTATGGTCGGTAGGTCGTAAACTACTTCCATACGCTGGGTTTGGTTACCCATATCAACATCATCATTTGATGTGTTTAAATCTAATTGTGTCTTTGCTTCATATATGCTCGTTTTTTCGGCTTCTATTTTGTCAACATCTTCCAAATTTTTTATATTCATCGATTGTGCTCTTTCATTTCTAGTATCATTGAGAATTCCGTCAACGTCTTCTATAAAAGCAGGAGGTTCCATGTCAATATCTTCATTGTTATCATCAACGTCACTGTTTGTTGTTTCTTTAGTATTTGTTTTTTCAGTAATTTCAATGTCAGTTTCTACTTCTTTTGATTTCTCACCATCTTTCGGATCACTACTAATATCAACAGAACATACTGATTCACTGCTGACACTTATATTATCTAGATCTTCTAACCGTGGTTTCTTTTTGATTGGTTCATCATGGATTGTTATCACTTCTATATCGGTTTCTTGATCAGGAATTCTGTAAGTATGGCATGCAGGAGTTATCATTGTAATTACTGTATAATTTACAATTTAAGATATAAGCCTAAGAAGGTTTTAGTTCAGCAGTAAAATTCGATGAAGAAAAACACAAAGCCGAGTGGTTATTTCCTTGTGCTCATAAGCCCATATCTCACGAATAGAAAAGGTTAGAAGGGCGTTGGGTTAAACATTTAATGTCCATGAGTTTGGTAGGTAAAAGCTGCTTTATATTATCAAACAGTAATTTAGACCGGTACACGCAACACAAATTAACTTAGTAAAAAGTCGAATATCTGTTCGAATCTGTTAAAAACTAGATTTAAAAGATTATCAAAAAAACATACCTATCTCCAAGGAGCTTTTTCAACGCCTCTCTGTTTCTTTCTGATACTACTTTAGATTTTTCTACTTCTAGATTATTCTCTTTTGGCACATCTAGGGCGAAGTTAAGTGAAGGCGGCGAGCAGTGTAAATGCATTCTTATATCAAGTAGCGCTTGCGAACAGAATTTCGCAATCTAAAATAAAAAAGAATAAAATCAATGACACCAAATAATTTTACAGTACAGTACAAACAAAAGTAATCTTGGAAGAGATCTGATAGCTAAGACCCTGAAAGTCGTAAAATCTACGACTTCTATAAATAAAGATTTTTTTTCATCTTTCCTTATAAATGGTTTTTATCAAACCTCTATTTATTAGACCTCTTTTATACCTTTCGTAACTCAACAAAGTATTATATCTTAAAACTGAATTATCAAATATTATACATCTTATCAGGGTGATTGAGTCTTCAACTATAAAAAATCAACAAACCTCTCTACATTGGTTGTTAGAAAGTGTACTGTATAAGTGGAGACAGTACTGCGTGGGCGGCGGCACAGTGGACGGCGTTGTCTTTCTAGAAGCTTCTAGAGTGCGTAGCAATGCCAATACATATTCGTCCGAGTACATGCTACTGTTGAAGCACTCACGGACTAGCAGCTCTTGAAATAGCTGCAAAATGAATAAAAGATGATATAATTGTAATAATTTATTTGATATCATTATACAATAATAGGCGAACTCAATGCCAAATCATATGCAGAAGTATATCGCAATGTAATTTTAGAGGAAAACTTGGAGTTTGGATTTTTTGGAATTTATTTATATGTTATAGGAGTAAGGTATTGCAGATATGGCACAATCTAATACAGTTTTTGTTATAGTTAATTTTTAGGATATAAAAAATTACCAAGTTATTATAAATAGATGGTAATTTTTTATATCCTAAAAATTAACTATAAGTTATTATAAATAGATATTGCATACCTTGTGTGTAGTTGGCTTTAAGAATACACCACAAACCGACAGGAAGATTTCTGCACATCCCAAGGCTGTCATAGCGATATCATTCTTAATTTCTTCATTTCTATAATTTAAAAAGAGTAAAAATCACACAATGGTTTTATGATGCACAGTATAATAAAAATACTAGTGAACGCACGGGGTTTGTCCAGGTAACACTATTCACTATTAAAGACAGAATGCTATTCGGTTTTTATTAATGTTATTAGCTACCACATATTCTTCCAATTATGATGTGGGTTCTCTTAAAGAGTGAATAGGCTGATTTAACTAGGGTGTACCATCTATCGATTAAATCCTCACATAACATCTGGGATTTTTGACTTATCAACTTTTTACTGAGCATATATTTTAACATGATGATATTTTCGTATTCTATTAAATATTCGAACCCCATAAAATATTGATCAAAATCCATTTGCAGCATACAATTTAAAAAAATACTGTATCAATTATCTTCCAATGATTATATAATATGTTAAATGTTTTTAAAACACACAAAATAAAGATACTAACTCTACAAGTTTATTCTTCTCTCCAGGTATGTGTACAGCTATTGTGCTTTCCTGCAACATTCTGTTCTGAAGTTTTCGTCTAGCCTTTTTGCTTAGATTTTTCAAGGGTTGACCGCCACTCATCTGGAAAATTAAAAATTTTATTGATGATACCAAACACCAGTGGGTGGCGAGCCCTTAAAAGGCCTTAAAATGTTGGACGCCACCCACCATGCCAAAGGCCGGATGTACAATGACTGACGGCCGGACGACAGTCTTGCCGTGAGTATAACTACCCAATTTTCTAAGATAGTCAAGAGTTGTTGTTGTTGGTCCCTAGATTGTATATTTTTGTTAGGTTGGTCAGGGGCTAGTCAACTTTGGGTAGCACTGTAATATATCCTATATATAGGGTTTTACTCAATTAAATTTAAGAATCAATCTAAACAGAGATTGATTTTCTTGTAAGAAGGAATAAATATATATTATGTATATATAGATAAAAACTTACGGTAAGTTGTACGGTTTTCTGGACCGGAGTTATATCACCAATGATATGGTTGGTGAGTTCATCCTCCCAAGTATTGCCAGCGGTGAGCCGGTGTGAGTGCAGTGTGGTTAGCCAGTTGCCGAGACTGTTATATGTGTGTTGACGGACTTGTCTGTAAAAAAATTATTTATTTAGAACATTAGCAGATTAAATGTTAAATTGTTTTAATAATTTATGGTATCATCACCACCAGTGAATACAATAACCTCACAGTAGACAGGCATGAAACTTAGCTTTTGTTCTGATAAGTACTGGAGACCTAGTTACTAGTCATTTTCCACTTCAGGCAAAGATAGCCTTTCTATTAGGAAGGGGTAGCCCTTCATAATATTCCAAGGATCGAAAGGAAGAGAGGATTTGACAAGGGGATAGGGGGATAGATAGAAAAAGAATATATCCTTATATCTGTTTATCCCCTCTTCTATCCATTTAAAATTAATAAGGAATAATAATAGTAGATGGCTGTTGGTATTGGTCACTTGATATCGGCAGAATTGCTTGATCATCTTCTACCTTCTTCTATAAAATAAATTATATTAACCTTGAGCCATCAGTTTGGTTGTCCGAGGTCCATCTAAATGTTTGCATCACTATCCTGAAGACTAGAGGCGAAAATGGAATTAGATTTGCGCCTAGGCTGGAAAAAAAAAATTAAACTAAATAACCACATTTATTCTAGTGAATTTTTAATTGCTAAAAAGTGAAGGGTACAATCATTTCTAATGTGCCGATGATGATGATACAATCTCAAAACTTACATAAATTTAGTATTTATTAAATAAATAAAAATTAAGCTCTACTTGGGCAGTGGGGAAAGTCTACATACCATCTAAACATATATCAGAATAAGCTTGTGAAATTGAATAAATATGGGTAGGAATACAAAAATAAATTTATTACATACTTACCAAGCATTCAGTGCATCTAGTGTTCTCAGAGCTTGAATTTTAAGTGGACCAACATCAGTTATTTGAGATTTCTTACTACTGGTAATGCTGAGGACACGGACTATGACATTTAGGATGGTTTGAGGCTGTATCGGCTTTGGAACTGGATAAATCTCCCTATAACATAATATTAATGCGTTAGTAAAAACATAACCGTTTTTTTAAAAGAAAAAGAACTTTGCTTATTGATATATATGACAATTTATGTACATAATATGAAAAAATGTCGCCCCCGCCTAGCACTGATTGAGTGAGTACTTAGCACCAACATTGCAGTACGCGATCATGAGTTAAGCTGTTTAATTTAATCAATTATTCAGTTAATGTTTCACAAAAATTCAACATAATTACTTACACAATCATAGCCTGTATAAAAATGAATGTATTCCTAAGTCTGGTTTGTAACAGCACTTGTTTGTTGGTTGCTCCCGCAGAGCCTGTGGAACTTATCCGAGACAGAGCTGTTGTTAGAGGTGAACTCGAATTCTTCTGTGAATTATTCTGAAATTATACAAATCACTATTACTATAGAAATAAAAATATCCATTCATGCCTCAGAGGGGTAGGTAGAAATCATTGATTTCCATTTGGTGCAATTCTGGCACAGCTCTCACGCTTCTTCTGCATCCATACATCTATGCATACATGCTCGTCATTGGACATCCCCTGCAACCCTGTCAGTCACTATTGCAACATAAATTTGTTTTGTTTCTTCATTCATCCTTTCAACATGTCCGCGAAATTTACCTTTCTCAATTCAAGTCACAACATCCACTTTTAAGCCACACTTTCCCCATATAACGCTATTTTTAACTCTATCATTGAAAGTCAAGCCTAGTTAACTTCTTAAGGATTGCATTTCAATGGTATTAACTCTACTAGCATGCTTTTCCTGCACGATCCAGCTCTCACTGTACAGGATTGTGTATTGCCAGACAAGCCTTCATAGACATATGCTGAGAGTCAGCATATGTCTCTGGAGGCATTACCATGGAGTGGTTTAATAAATAAGATGTTTTGAAGCTTCTTTGTATTTGAAGATTATGATAACTGTAGTGTTCAAACCTATAACAGTTTATTTTACCTTTGAGTTTCCAAGTCTGTATCCTACACCATCATGCTATTAGAACTTCAAAGGTTTACAAACAAATACATATATTATGAATATTGGATACAATACCAAACCTTTTTGTTGCACCTCTGATATAGATCAACAGAGTCAGTGAACAGTGCATCAATAAGGGAATGGGCTGAATCACAGAGGAGGGACATCTGGTCCCGCCATGCAGATTTGGTTGTTACAGTTTTATCTTGTGGCCAAGCAACCTGAAAAAACATTTTAAGTAGAAGTAATATTGTTTTTTTACTTTAATAAATTTTAATGTCCTTCATTCTCTTTCCTTATTCTTTTAATAAACTGGTACCAAATGGTTTCTTAGGATTAAATGTAGTTCCAAATACAAAATTCATATTTTCGAATCCTGTATTTCTTAACTATTTCAGGTTTTGAACCCTGAATTTTTACAATGAGATGTAATATTTCAACATCATAGGACTTTTTCAATCACTCTCAAAGGATTAATGCAGCTTCATGGAAATGTATCACACTTGTGTTTGGTGCTACTATTTGGTACTTCAAATCCCCCAATTGCTATATTATATACTATTGCTATTAATCTATTGTGATTAATAATATAATAAATCAGATGATTAGTATATACTAGTGTAGTAGTGTTACCTGTTGTAAAGCATGACCACATTTAGCAGCTTGAATGACATCATAGTAATTATTGCAGTTTAAAAAATGAGTGAGGTATGTTTCTATAGTGGCCTTATGTGTGGAACAATATCTTGGAAATCTGTAAAATAAAAAATTATGTTTTAAAAATATTAACAAAATGGTTAAGATAATTGCATTGTAGAATGATCAGACAGATCTAGTGTTAATTTCAAACCGAGACTTAGGGTCCTTCAAGAAAAGAGTACAATCCTTATAGGCTGGCAGTGCATCTGCAGTTCCTCTAGTGTAGCAGTTTTTCATGAACAAGGGTTCAATTAGGTTTAGGCGACCATTGCTTGTACCTTTCTATTTAAAAAAAAAAACAATAGGAAAAAAAGTATAATTTATTCATAAAGGCATGAATAGTTTGTGGTGGCCTGGTAATGGTCACCGTGAAACTCAAGATGAAAGACAGAAAGATTCATGAGTACAGAAATCTAGTAAACAGAGCATATAGGATGCTTAATTATAATAGATTATTATATTGTAGCTATTTATATAATTCGTATGTGAATTGTATTGTTTGGCCTTTGAAATGTAAAAAAATAAAAGTGAGAATGATGTAGGTTATAATACCGGCTAAGTACATCCTCCAATGCTCGCAACCATTTATTGCAATTTACGTCGGTATATTTAACAATGTTTTGGAAAAAAGACGTTAGTACTTCTTTCACTGTGTCACTGTTATTTGGGTCCACGTTTCGCACCTTGTTCAATATTTCAGCTGCAAGAAACGCAAATGTAGGCATTATAAATGGAAGACACGAACGGTATTTTATGTAATTTACAAGTACGTACACATTTTCAATTGTACAAAAATCTCTAGTAAAGATTAATTCTAAATTTCTAGGTTTAAGTCATGACAAATCATAAGTACATGTAAAATTATTCAAAAAATTTATTTAAACATGTGTTTCGCTTCGGATGACAACCAAATGACATGAATGATAGTAAACAATATGAGCAATGACGTTCGTCTCTTCCGTTTTTTGTTTATTTCGCCTGAATTTAAACATGTAAATATTCATTTGAAAAAATAAAATTAAAAATTCGCAGAATCATTTATATTTAATTTTATTATACGTATATGTACCTTTGCCAGATGACAAAAATAGGTTTCACAGCATTATTTTAATTTTTTCAATAGTAATGTAAACAAAAGCTTGAAGTGCTTGTAAGGTTAGGATTTTTCACGCAAAATACGCACTGGTCGTGGAGTTGCGAAAAATAGCACCCTACAAACTTACTAAGGTTAGGATTGGAATTTTGAAATGTTTGCCATTAAAATTATTTTTATGGACCTATGGATCGTCTACACTTTGCTTGGTTGGTTGGTGTCATTGCATGTCTATTTGTTTTCTATATGCTGTCACTGTCACTGTCACGTAACAAAACAATCTGTAACCTGCGCCTACGTCAACTAATATTCTTTTTTATTTAAAAAAATATTTAAATGGAATTCCTTGAATTTTTTTTATGAACAAAGATATAAAAGTGTTAGTTTAAAATGTCATCTACATTTACAGGCTTTAGTGAGGAAGACTTAAAGCGAATCAAATCAGCAGAATCTTTCAAGAGCAGCGGTAAATGCAATTATCATCTTATTAATTTTTTACATTTACATGAGAAACAGCTTACCACGTATGTTATTGAGTGGGTATTTAGTCTTATGCGACAATATTTGTTAGGCGTATTGTTTTCCTGCACATGTGAGATATATTCACATGTTTGCGTCACGCGAAAGTAATTCAACGGCACACGTATT
>JWHW01022548.1:44223-73738 GCA_000931545.1 Papilio glaucus
GTTCCCGAATAGCAAGCGTTAATAGCTTCAAAGACGCCGCGGGTCCTTTTTAAATGAATTGCGCGGTATTTAATAAAATACATACGGTCATACTATCAGCATTTAACATTGTACAAAGTAAAATCCGGTTCCAGTTCTTTTAAATGGCGCAAATAGGTCGATACAAGTTTTATCTTTAAGAAGATTAGAAAATGAGTTTGTGATTGAGTATTTTGTATCAATGCAGAAATTTTGTACTAATTTGAAATCAGGAAGCCGCATAGTTCAAGTATGTACATATCGTGTATGTACCGCTGATTGGAAATAGATATTAAATAGAATTCCATTAGCTCTCTATCAAGCATTGTATGAAACATCAAATTTATCTTTACACTATCAGCCTATCTTAAAATACGTTGCGACACACCGAGCGAGTTTTGGCGAGCGAAATAGTCGATTTCAGTGTTGTGATAACTGTTCGAGTTTCAAGTATGTCGTATTCACTATTATGAGCAAATGGTATCACCTCGCCACAAAAACAATATGGTGAATATCTTCGTGTACTATTCTATGATAGGATATATTCTATGACAGGAAATCCAACTAACTATATGTTTTATATATTCGGGAATTATTGCTTTTTTTTTTAATTTGTGATATATGCGATAAGGTCACTCCCAGTCACATTTGTGATCTAATAATCCCGGTGAATAGCGGATAGCGAATGCTATCTCCGTCTACCTCTATTGGTTTAATCATCTTTTAACTTATGAACGTTCATCTTCAATTTTTTTATCAGGACACGACAAACGGAAGAGGAAGTGTTACGGCTGGAGAAGATAAAGAAAGAGTTACAAGTATTAGACGGACAATTCTCACAGGATGTGGCCTTGCTGAGAAAGAAGATTGACCAGGCCTGTTTGAGTTACTCTGAAGCCGAGTAAGTGAAGAATTAGAATTTCTATAATCTTGAATATAAACCACGCAAATTAAAATCGCAAAACCGCTGTTTGGAGTGGTCTGGTTGCAGTATTTCTACGATTTGAGATCTTTCAAAAAACTTAATCCTTCTTTAAAGCAACGCCATCTGAATGTCATCACGAAACATTAGGCGATCCGATGCCCACTTATTGTGTATATAGCGTGTTTGTTTTGTGTTATTTCGTTTCCGTAATATCAAATTGATCAGAATATCAATAAGTCTAATGTCCCGTTACATTGGAAAGTTGGAATTTCTAAAGATGGTTTTAATTTACAGAAAACAATACTTGAAAGTTGAAAGAGAGTTTCTTCAAGCGAAAATAAATTTGCAGAAGGAAAAAGAGAAGAAGGAGCTACTAACTGAACACTTGTGTGCGCTGATCACACACAACGAAACGAGGAAAGCGCAGAAATTGGAAACGCTAATGTTGGAACTTGCCACAGATAAGAAAATTATTGTTAGTGAGACTGAACCGAAACCAGAAACATTGGTAGAAGACAAAAGTCCAGTTATTGTAGACGGTGTTGATGAAAGAAATGGAAAAATGGTAGAAATGCTAAACGATAGTTGATTTTAAATAAATTTTATTTATAACAAATTCTTTAGCGTTAGTGATTAATGACTATCTCTTTAATTAATGTTGCCAGTATCGAAATATATTATTTCTAAAAAACTTCCAAATATGTTGGTGCAATTATTGAATAACTTTATGTATGTGCCTTATTATATAATAAATAACATATCTTTACCTATCTATTTAAATATTGTTAAGAAAATAGGTCATGTATGACATGACAAATTTTAGTTTTAAGGTTATATAAAATAATTTTTGTATTTCACCTATCTTTAAAATACATTTTATTACGGTTATTAACTTAAATAATTTAAGTTTTATATGGTGACATCTAGAATTTAACATATTTTTGTAACTATTTATAAGATAATAAAAAAATAACATGAAGGAATTTTATTTCTAAATCTCTAATGAAAATTTTACACTTAAAATTTCTAAGATTTATAACATCTGGGCTTACAAATTACCATTTATTTACAATTTTTGTACTGTTGTGTCGAGTTACTATGATAACATGTTAATTAAAAAGAAACATTCACAATTTAGAAGTATAGGAGTATACTCTTGGAATGTTGAAAAAAATGTAATGTCACAAAAGATAAGAATCTATTGTAGAAAAAATCTCTAACAGTTTGAAATATACTACTCATGCTGAATGACATGAGATTTGAGTCGCATGACGTCACAATGTGCGTTCTTGTACAGGGTACAAAAATTATCTAACGAGACTTGTAAACATAGGGTTACCCTTTTCAAAACAAGGATTTATGCGGAAAGGTAAAACGTGAGGGGGAAAGGTATATTCCACGCGAGATGTTAATTTGCACGTGTAGTATTTGTTACTACAACAGGGCCACATTCACGCATAAGAAAGATAACATCTGCATGGTGTAAAAACGCCCTTAAAATATGATTTTAATAACTCGACAATTAATCAATTAAAACTTATTAATTTTTATTTATCGAATCGATATTCTTTTTATTTTTTTGAGTTTTACGGATAATCTGTTTTCCGATTTGTTGGGTTTAGATCTACTATAATTGTATTGACAGCTGTCAAAACTAATATGAATTAATTAATTTACCTATATTACAATTCAGAATATAAAACTTAACACTTTTAAATACTGATTCTTTTCTTCCATTATTGCTTATTTTATAGAAGAATGCTCATCGACACTTTGTGAAGAACATTCTTCTACCCGTATGCTATCCCCAGTTCCAGTAAGAATACTTCTTGTTTTCGCCTCGCAGAATAGCTTTGATGTTTACATCAGCGTCGTGCAATTCCTTTCTCTTTTCTCTTTCCATTTTAATTAGTTCCAATCCGCGTTTCGCAGCGCAATGATATCTCTGACTTAAGGATGCCTCCGACCCTTTTATCCTTGGAATATGTCCCGTGTATCCCGCTATGGGTGGAAATTCCGGGGATATTGTGTGATCTGTAATAGAAAAAAATTGGGATTATAAAATGAGCACTTGAGTTATCTTTTAAACAGTCATATAGGAACATGTGTTTGACTTAAAGGTATCGTTACCAGGCCATAAAATATTTTTCAAAAAAAGATACATGTGTGTATCACAACAGTCGCAATAAAATGAAAAGCAGATAACTGTGTAAGGCGTAATAGATCATTTCTTAATCTATTGTCACCAGAAATAACATTATTTGAAAACTAATAGCTATTGAATAATTAAGCGGCTATTAAAATGTAGTTAGTCTTTATATCCTTTTGAATATGTATATCTTAATTGAAGACATCAACTCTGATACCTTTGTATTTATTAATCTCTCTGAATTTGTTCAAATCGCGTCGTATTTCATCTCTGGAATGTATCGTCTCCATTTTGGGAGCACTTCTCGAGCGTACGTAGCTCTTGTTCAAGTCTGTTTTGCGTCTCAATTCGCGTTGGTTTTCAGAAAAATCAGCCATGCAGTCATCGGCCGCTCGACCGTATGACTTCCCATATCTGCAAGTGAAATATTCAAGGTATGGTTAATGACTGAGAACAATATTGTACGAGCCAAATTATATTTTTGATGTTAGAAGGAGGCAAACAAACAAGCAGCTCCCTAGATTTTAGCTTGTCTTCGCTGCTCATCAATATTTATAGATACGGAACACCTACCTAGTACAACAATAATAGAGTCGCGAAAACCGTAGATTTTAGTATTATTTATTATTATTAAGCCTGGCTGTTATACCTGGCGTTAGGCTTCGTCGACATCTCCTTATTTATACATGAAACGGAATATTGTGTATAATTAGGGGTGTGCGATTTGTCCCATTTAAAGATTATATGGAGATGGCGCGAAGAAAACAAAAATGTTTACATAATAAGTACTTACATAAGTACATATTTTATTCCGTGCCTGAAAACACGGATAATACGACATTTTTCAAAAATGAATCCTAGGTAGAACGATTTATCGCTCCAGAAACCACCTGCATACTGCTTAAAATTCAAGATAATATATAAACCAATCCAATAGAAACCATACATGATGTGTTCATTACTGCTCTACAGAAGAAAATAACTTGTGAATTAAGGTCGAATTTCCACCACTGGGCTAACACTAGTTGTATATTGCTACCTGAAGTGCATGCCTGGCACGTAACCAGTGTAGCCGGTCATGTAGGCCGGCTGGCGATACTTCACGGCGTCGTACACGTCAGCAGTCGGCGTGTTGCGTCGTGGCATGTTGTCCAGCTCGTAGTTATCACGGGGACGATATTCCAGGGGTTTTCTACAAAAATATTAGTATTATAAGGGAAGAAAGGGTTAGCTTGTATAATACAGTTGACCTACAGAATAGAAGATAATATTAAAACCACAGAAACACAGGTTACGTTTTAGTTTCTCCATTTGTTTCTCTACTAGCCAAGTATTTCGAACATTTTAGATCTAATTTTTCAGTGGACATAGACATATTGCAATATGATATCGAAGATGTTCTTTTTCTTTCTGGTTAACGTAGACGAGCACTAAGAAACGTTTTTTTTTTTTAATTCATCCCTTAAAGGTCTAGGCAATGAAAGTTTGTATGGAGAAACAATTTTACCCAACGTAAGCTAACCTCAGATCTATATGATCAATTACATTAAATAGGATTTAGCCGGTGGCCGGACACTTGTCGCTTAAATTAAATTGCACGGCGGGTGAATCCGCGGGACTTAGCTTGTAAACAATATTTAACTTACTTAAACAATCCCTTGCTTCGTATTTCTCTAAGTATTTGTCGCGTGTTGTCTCCGTAGCATTTACCGTATCGGAATTTGAGCATAGGGCAGTGGCCAGTATATCTGAAATTAAAATATACATATATGTTTAAGACCTCTATGGAAAAGAATTTTACTTTTCTTCTATTTTTTTTTAATCATAAAACTACTTCATTTGATATAAAAGCTCCTTGTTTGCCACCTTATACAAAAAGTAGAGTTTGTAATGATGAAGGAATTTTAAAATCTTTGTGTTCATAGCAAAAGCTATTGACTAAAGTAGGTAAAAAGGTCGTCAGAGCTTATCTATGACTTTATCATGATCCAAATCTTTGAGGGCGCGAACTGCGGAGGTCATGAAGTAAACATTTTTACTATGTAGACTTTGTATTACTACAAGAATGACGAAGTGTACTTTAGTAAAATGAGAAATTGAACAAATAAAAAAAATAAGTTTTTTTTTCTTTATTAAGCCGTCCGTTTTATCTGACAGACAAAACTACACTGGGATATACAGATTACAGACTAAATAACACTACTTCTAGAAAGTACCTTTTTAGATATGCTATTCACTATTAATAAGACGTATCTAAATGTAACTATTTGCCTAATGGCCAATTTGGACAATAAAAGAATATTTTTATTGGTACTATTATAACCTTGACCCAAATATGCTATAGCCAAATGAGATTCTAACCCCTTAAATAGCTACGAATTGGAGCCCTAAAAAGATTTTCGTGAGTTAATTTCCGTGAAAGCTTCGTCATTGACCTTGTAACTAATTTGTAAATCGATTGGCGCGTTGAATGCGGCTCTGTAAAACTATAAAACATCTGATACCCGGCTCACACACGCAAACGCACTAAAAACGTTTTAACCCAGTAGAAACCCTTTTGTGTTCATTAAAGATATAGATGGTTATGGGTAGCATTCACTTAAAATTAGGCGAACCGCTTTGTAGTTTGCTACCATCTTCCATTTAAAAAAATATTAGTGATTGGTGAGGTACTTGAAAAAAAAAAAATATCTGCCAGTATTAACAACCGCAAATCCAGATTAAAAAAATTACTCATTGCCGCCGTAGCTGGCACAACGGTAAACGTTTAGTTCTGTAATTGCTTTTATCGAATGTTTCATGTTTTCCCGCCAATCTGTACGTAGTTATCGTTGCAGGGCGGGAGCGGCAGTGCCTGGCACATTCATCGCGCTGTCTCTACCAGACTTCATTTGCGACTAGCATAGATACAGAAATAAATTCCACAGATTATACAATCGTTGTTCGTGTTCCACGTTCATTTGTTATTTCTATTAGTTTTCGCAAGATCTATGTAACTCATGTTCTGTATTGATAAACTGACTTAGTCTTAACTCAACTCTTGTCATCTTAGGTACTAATGGAAAAAGGAGATTTGTTTGTATTTCTCAGATTACACGGGCATTACACAGGTGAGTGAGAAAAACTGTGCATTCTAGTGCGCTCCCCGTAATATGACCACTTCTGCCATTGTAAATACAACTGACCTCACAAGTAGGCAAATGCTCAATTGTTACATTACAAGCGATTGGTGGTCAATTAATGAGGCAGTACTGTAACGTATCCTCTCCGACGTATCATATCGTATCAGAGATATCAATACCGTATATTGCCTTATTTATCTAACCTTATTAAAGAAGAAAGGTTTCTTTGCTTAAAGGATGATTGTCTTTGCTAGGAATGGCGGCCACGTATAGGAAGAAGTGGAGGGACTGTTGATCTCCTGAAGACGGCGGGAAATTTTGGAAACAATTGTGAAAGGCCTAATACGATGATGGTTCTAACTACAAAAATATTTTGGCGTATATTCTTCAATCGATGACTGGATTTTGTTCTCTGTCGCAAAGTGGTTACGCAAACTCTGTATTTGTTCAAACGTTTTGTCTTTTGTTATCGTGGGAATAGTTGATGTGACTTCCGTTTACACAATACGCAGGTATCAGATACACGCATAGTTATGTAAATCAAGGATCTAGATCTAGATGATTCCGTTATTTTCTTCACTATATATATTACCATTGGTTTTTTGTAGAAGAAGGTGGCAAACGAGCTAGCGGGTCACCTTATATTAAGTGACCGCCCATAGCCATCTGCAACAAGCTAAAGTTGCAGATGAGTTTCCTACCTTTAATTGACAAAGGTAAATAGAAAGAAATACTTTTCCTATCCATCTCCTTCGGATTCGAAATCCTCTTCGGATTTGACGGAGGAAGAGATGGATAGGAAAATGATTTTTGCCATTCTTTTTCTTATAAGAAAAGGATTTATATTTTATATAATTTAAACAAATTAGATCGCTAAGCAATAAAGATACACTATGGTACTCGTAGCTATGATGTACATTTATATATGGTCACAGTATTGTCTATATCTGTTTACTTTTGCCATATAAATATTCCACTTCATTGACCCGCTTAGCTTGCACCTGTATGTAGGTCAAGTTAGCCGTCGCTGGTTCAAATTAATAGTTGAAATGTAACAAGAAAAAAACTGTAAATGTTTTACATCATTACTTCTATTTTCTGTTATATTTTAAAATGTTAAATAAATATTGTTGCGGGCTTTACAACTGTTAAACTTATACTTGCTTATAAATATTCCAAGATAATAAAAATTCCCTGCCGACTCCTTTAGGGTTTCAAAAACGTAAAAGTAAAATTATCACATTTATTTATTTCTGTGCAGATCACAGGAACACGTTAGAAGAGAACAAACTATTAATTATTAATTCAATCATAGTTCCATACGCCATTAATAAAAGGGTATATACCTTGTTTCACAGTAAGATAGAATTTTTGTAAACAAAGGTTAAAAAAATTTAAATTACAAAATATTTTCAAAAAACAACCGTTTCTCACATTATGTTATAACATTAGCTATCCATATTCACTTCACTTTATCTCACGATTTCCACAAAATTACAACATTTTCGATGCAAGTATGAAAAGCGTAATGGCCGCCGTGTATGGTAAATGACGTTTGTTTGTTTACAACAATCATATCTTGCTATGAAACAAGGTATACGTTTGCTTTAACCGGTACAGGAGACATGTTATATACCGTACACCTTTAAAAGCGTATCAATGTGTATCGAACATGGATCGAAACTCTAGTACTTTTACGGTAGCTTGCTCCAAAGAGGGTCAATGTGTGATCTAATTCAAGGCAACTAAACCACAACTGGAACTCACATTGTGTTATTCATTCATAAATACGAAGCCAAAGATAATTCAAACCTGTTCTTTGATATTTTCCGATGATAGTATACACTAAATGTCAAATCGGGAAATGTATAATTTCCAGATTTTATCTCTTAAGATAAATGACCGAATGCTAACAAATGATAAATAATAAATGAACGAATGAACGTATGTGCAGTAGAATTTGTTAAAACTGTTGATGTTAAAACAATTCAAAAAAGAAAATGTCAATCAAATAATTGTTTTCTATTTGTTACACGTAGCTGTTTACAAAGTTAACAAAACGCAATAAAGGTGTTTATTGTTAAACGTTTTGGCGGTTTAGGTTACAATGTTGAATATTTGGTTAAGCAAAACAAAAAACCGGACAATGGTGACAAATATAAACGATGAGACAAATCAAACGGACAATTCTCCGTTCATTATAACCCGCGAAATATTAGTGGCAGGACGCAATGCGGTACCTTTGCCTACTTCTATGTTTTTTAAAAGTTGTAAACGCGATGTACTTTGCCTCTATAGGTAAGCCGGGCTGTATCACTTTCAATAATACTTGTAAGTATTTTCATTAGTTTCTTAACAAAATACAATATTATTTAAATAATTTAACAGTTGTAGAGACAGCAGCAGCAACAGCTGTTGCACATTTAGGTCAACTCTACTGGGGATGTATCATCAATGTGAGAGCCCTTCTGCTCTTGTCGATGGAGCAATCTCCAGTCCTCCCTGCCCCAACATTTTCCACTTAAGGTTCTCGATGGTTTCTATTAGCATTTTTCCAATTTCCTCCGACACCACATTTCAAAGTATTTCAGCCTTTCCTTATCTCTTTGAGTCAACGTCCATGTTTCGCGACTATTTAAGTTTACCGCCATGCTACATATAGACTAGTTTTCTCTTGACGTTGTTCAAATATTTTGGATATGAACTGATTAATCTTTAATGTACCTAATACTTCCTTCTTGTCTTTGCTAACGAGACTCTAATATTATGGATATTTTCAGGTGTAAAGGCATGTCCAGAGAACATGCATCGTCTTGACAGCGAGTGTCGGCCGACGCCGTCGCAGCGGACTTGTGATGAACCGGTCGCTTTACCCATGGGAGTTATTTGTGGCTGGTCACGATGTGACTGCGACTTCCCCTTCGTTTTACATCTTCCCTCGGGATATTGCTTCGCTTACGAAGACTGTCCTTGATGTAGAAACGTAGACCTTCATATCATCAGCTAATGTTTATTTTGTAAATACTGAAAAGACATTGTTGTCTTTCCCTAATTATTCTTAGTAGCTTTTTAAGATATCTCGGGAAGATTAGGAGTGGCAGTTTTGTCAGTATAATAGTAAAATGGTAATTTTAGCGGTTTTAGACCCGTATAGGTTTTAGTGGTGAACGAGCGCATTATGATATAAGTAACCAGTCATATCCTTCCATTATTTCTCCTTCTTCCACTTGGTCTACGTAAAGGGAACGAAGTAACGCCCATCTTCTACATCTCGGCCCTTTATTCTTCATAAATTGGGAATTTATGTAAAAACTACGATAACAATAAATCTAGCCTCTGTCATCTACCTTGTTCGAAAACAATATTCGTAAATTCAAATGCGCGCAAGATTTATATGTTTGTGTGAAAGTGAATATCTAATTTTAGGTTCGTGTTTAGGTAAATTTACTTTCGTTCATTTTGGGTTACTTTCTCGCTTCCTTAAGGTAAGTCTTCTGATAAGGAGGATAATATAATAATTCTAATTATTAAATTTATTCTAATAACTTATAGAAAAGTGCTAAGTTAAGAAGTTACGGTAAAGGATTCAACTTGTAATGAATTATCGTCTGTTGTGTCCCAATATGCAAAAATAGAACTTGTTAAAACATGAGACGGTTAGTTACTAATCTCATATCTTTAAGGTTATATGTGAGAATTTATATTTCAAAATATTCATGATAATATTGTCGGTACCTAACTTGGAATGATATTTAGGCCCCTTGTAATTTAACGCTTCAGCACAACGCAATTATAGATTATAAGATTACTGTAATACGAAATCTACGCACGACACGAAATGTGATATTTCTTAAGATACACGATCAATGCATGTAATACCAAAGTAAAATAATTATCTATAGACGTGTTTCATTTATGAATACCATTAACACAATCTCACGATGTTGAGATAACGTTATCTAAAACCGAATCTTCACTTTATAAGGCGGGTATTTGATGGGTTGATTTTAAGTTTGTAAAGCTAAGACTGGTTTTTTATCATATTAGTTCACCACAAACGATTGAACAAACATAATTATGCATCCAGACCAAAAGTTCCAACGTGCCTTAAGATTATTTAAAAAACACTAGTTTTCAGAATGTTTTGTGCAACACATCTTAGGGATAATTTTCTAAAGCTTTACCTTAATCACATTCGTAACAAATGACTGAGCTGGATTTCACGAAGTCGCCAATTGGGAGTAGGGAAGTAGACTTACTGAGGAAGAATCACTATTGCAAAGTGATTTAAATTACCTTGTCACGTGTTGCAGAACCAACGGCATGGTTTTAAATGTCGGTAAATGCTTCACGGTTCAAATAATGTCTATTTCAAGAACAATTTTAATATAGCTCATCGAATGCGATCACTAATGTGTAGGAGTTAGTAATAATAGTAAGGTGCAGTTTAATGTCTACATCGATAGCTTAGTTAAAAAGTGCTTCAAGACCTTAGGATTTGTTATACGGAACTGCAAAGAATTTAAAAATCCGCGCATTAAAATTATTATTTACTTAGCATTAGTTTGCAGCAGTTTTTAGTATTGCAGCTTCGTGTGAAAGCCGCACTATGATGCATACATTATGAGTGTTTAAAAAATATTTTTACGGCATTTATCATCTTTATTTTCTTCAATTCTAGCTACTGTGTATATGGACAAAGTCTGAAATAAACAAATAATTTTCTATGTTTTATTTATCATATATGTAGTTGTAATTTAGCAAAAACACTACCGAGGTGCGCATAAAATATTTTCATTTGGAATCACTTTACCATCAAAGGAAGCAGCTTGACGCTATGCTCCTGTAACTAGTTGATTGATTCTACTAAGTTACTATTGCAATTAACTGTACCTTCAAGATTACCTAGATGTAAAAAGTATAACCCATTCGTCACTAAGGCAGCGTGAACAAACCTGGCCTTACTTTCACCTCTTGACAGTTTAATGACTACATACAATGCATTACATAATTCTATCTGATAATGAATCCCCTAACAATCTCATGGATTTGTAAATGTTGTGAAAACCAGTGACAACCCCCTGAAATCGATATTTTTTTCAAACAAATATTATAAACTAGTTGTGCCCCGCAGTTTCACCCGGTCTACAATTTTACTTAAACGAAATTATATTACCTACTTAATAGTAATCTATTATATAGCATTTTTATTGAACATGGTTCTTTAAATTGATATAACTTTTTTTATTTAAAAAGTGAAAAACAAACAAAAAAAAATAAAGTTGATTAAGAGCTTCTTCTAAATACTCTTAAACAAAAATGTACTGATCGCTGTCTGTACATGAAAGATATTTGAGAAAAACTATTATTGGGGGCCTTTATAAACGCAATAAAACCCAAAACAATGATTATTAGAATTTTTGTCTGTTTGTCTGTGCGTTGTGCTCGCTAATCTCAGAAATGGCTTAACTGATTTGAGTGCGCTTTTCACTAATGCATTGTGGTAAGCTTCACTTAACATTTAGTGTTTGTTTTATCTCAATCGGTTTATAAATAAAAAAGGGATATCAATTTAAAGAACCATGTCAAACATTTGTTCCATAAAAATTCCATAAAATAGCTGTTCAGTGAAATAGGCTGAAATTTTAGTTAACTTTAAAATGATTATGATTGAAAGTTTATATAAAGTTCAAAACAGGACAGTTTCGGAGATTTTGCAAGTATCAGCTAGACACACTGTGCATTGAGTTATTCATAGTACACGCACGTGTTTCAGAGACGCACGACGCTTTACACTTATGTAGACTATTTAAGAAATTATGTATGTATTCTTATCTAATATATTTTTTTAGGGATGGTTAGTAGCTTATTATTCCCGAGGAGGGTTGGCGTTAGGCAAGCGGCCGGCCGTAAAAACTGTAGCCAGAACATATACAGTATGAACTATGGCCACAGTTTAAACAATCATATGTGATTGTGTAACATACTGTGTGAACCCCACATACGCGGGAAAAGGGCAGGGAGATGATGATGAGGTTACGGTAGTATTAAGTAGGTAATATCATTTCGTTTATGTGAAATTGCAGTGCGGGTGAAACCGCGGGGCATAGCTAGTATTAAATATTAATCGATTTTCACTATTTCTACATTAAGCGTTTGACAGCCCTAGGAACAACACAGCTTCAAGTTTTTATTATCTGTAGATTAGATGTAAGTACTATTGAACTGAATACAAAGGTAAGTAATTTCTTTTGTAGCGAATATTTCTTATATTATTGGGAAGCTCTTTGTATTGTCATTTAAGAGGCGATATGTGTGAATTGAAATAATTAATATGCTTTCAATACTCCAAGGTTACGTGTACAGTGGCCGGATCCAGGGTTAGTGAGGGTTTGCCCCATTTGGGGGGAGAGAGTGGGGGATTGATCCTCCTGATGGTAGATTTTAGCGAGGAATCTAGTGATTTTGGGAAAGGGGCGGAGACTTTGTTCCGCGATCGATCGAAGAACAGGCATGAAGGTTCAATAACACGGCTGGACCTTCAAGTCCCGGTTTGTCAGTCAATATGTTGAACAACGCTAAAATCAAAATAAATAGGCGTATTCACATCGTTCTTAATACTTTCCGCTGACTTGCTGATGTGTTTCCGACTGTTATAATAGCGGAGCCAAACTTCCATTTCGAGCGATTATATCTTACAAAGGAATAGATCAAATCGATAAGGGGAAATAATACTGGGGCACTGTGATTACGGCAATGTAAGATGTCGGTGTGTATTGTATAGCAGCATAGCAGGTAAAAGAATGATGGCGCCGAACATAGTTAACAGATTGGTCTATTTTATAAATATTTGAAAGTGATTTTGGATTTTGTATGATAATTTTGTCTCTAGTACTCTAGTTATGATTAAAAAGGTTCAAATTTGGTAAATGTGATTAAATAGATAATTTTTGTAGTGAAATTTCTTTTGGGACGGTATGAATTGGATTTTAGAATTGAAATGAAAATTTTTGACGATTGTTTTTTTATTGAATTGAACTATTTGTATCTTTATATATGTTACTTTAGTTTATCTCTGTTTTTCTCTCTCTTTTACCTTCATTCCTACTTCAATCAATATAAAAATTGTCGATCTGTCGCCTCTCTCTCTCTCTCTCTGTTCACCGCCCCATTTTGTATTCATCTCATCTTACAATTTACACAAAAGTATAAAGTTTCACTTCTACCGCATATGATCTACACACTCAATTTTTTATTTCGACATATACAAATTATGTTTAGTTAAATTGTTATGTTTAATTAATGTGAAAAAATATATAAATCATTTTATAACATTGGGGTTTCTAAGAGTTTTTTTATTGATAAATTCTTTAAAGTTCTTTCATAATAATTTTCATTGGTGTTAATATTAATAAATGTGTTTATTATCAGACCATGAGTCCATACATATACATAAAAATTTTATATTAAGAGAAACTTAAATATACAAATGTAGTAAATATACACGTAAAATAAATATAAATAAAAATTATATTTATTTTATATGCAGAGCTACCCAGTGCCGCCAGAATGGTGAGTTCTCTCTTATCAAGTGAGGTTGACCGTTTTTTTTAAATTATTTTTCTGATCTGTTTCCTCGAAAACTTTTGTGAAAGCTGAGATTTGCTTTCAATCAATGAATATTTATCGTAGTTATTGAAAACTTATTGTGCAAAATAGTTGTGATTTATAATATCATAGATATTTATTTAAGACAAGCCAACAGCATACATACATAAAGACACAATATAATAATTACAGTAATTGTTCTAATATGTACGCCAATAAAAGGCATGTACAAATTACATAAAACGTAACGGATGATTTTGATAGCATGTGGTTTAACTAGATAAATTTATATATATACGCAAAACAATTCGAAGTTCCTTTATATAGCAAGTAAATAAATTACTTGATGATAGAATTCCGAATATACTACCGTATACTGGGTGTGGTGGACTGATTAAGGAATCAAATAGAGGTTTGACGGTGTCCATTGTGGGAATCAATTGTCAATTCGGCAATGGATGGAACGGAATGTATGGGGGAAATAAATTAGATTTCCCCCATATAATATATAATGTATGCAATCAGATCCAGTAATTTAAATTATTCAACAAATTTTACATAGCTTGAAATTACAGCAATATCTATTACTTTAGAATTAATATAAAAAAGTTATATAGACAAATCAACGTGTACAAAAAATTCTGATAGATAAATCCCTCAACTGTATTTAATGGTAAATAATATTTATAATTAATAACTAGATTTGACAGTTTTCATCATGAAAGTACAGACCAAAAATAAATTCCTGGACATATAGAATACTGAAATAAAAAAATATAATCATATTATAAAAATGATAAAGGAAATCAGTAAAAAACTATGTCAAACATCAGAGAACAATGGCACGAATATTTCCGATTTCGACTATCACACGTATATCGAGCGTATACTTTTCACAGAAATCAGTCAGAAGCGTTCAGGCAAATCATTAATTTTGTGCGCTATCTTCATAGGAGATTATGCTGTAGCAACAGTATAATAAGATGTATAAATAAATACATTAATTAAAAAAACACGGTCAGTCATAAGGACTGCTGACAGAATTGAAAACTCAAAGCAGATGGGAAGGCGCGACAATAGTAAAAAAATAATCAACAAAAATAAGCCCTTGCGTCTTAACAATAAATTTCAAAATTGAATACAAGAAAAATAAATGGAAAAAGTTCGTCGAAACTGTTCCAAATTCAAATAAGCGTATATTGCTGACGCATGTTGAACATGTTGTTCGAGCCTAATAAGAGAATAAGATTTTCCCCTACCAAAGATTGTCTATGGCGGCTAAAGAAGATTTCATTTCAAAAAGTTACGTTGCGTTGACATTGATGTAGGATTTTACTACGCGTGCACAATAACATTTTTAGTTTACTTTACATTTAAGTTAATTCCATGTTCCCTTCACATTTACAAAACATGTCATTATCTCTATTTTTCTCTGAAAAAAAAAAACTGAGATGATCATGACAATATGTTTGATGGGAACACACTGTTAGATCCATTAAAGTATTTCACGACGTAAACTCTTTTGTACACTGCACGAGAAAACCGCTGTGACGTCATCAGACTCAGGGTACGAGTACACTCGTGCTCAATATGAGCCTGAATAATCTTAACATTTTGTAACAACCCTAGGCGAAGATATTTCTTTGGTTTAGTTATTTGTTGGAATTGGAAATCCCAGTTTGGTTCAAGTTTTTCCTTTTTTATACGCTTTGTTGCATTTATTAGAGACTCGCTCCGTCGGCTATGGATCGCTTATTACATTATTACCACGACATTCACGATTTCACTTCGATCTAAGAATTCTGTATCTTCGTAATGCATAAACAATTAAGTGAAGTTTGTCCACGTGTTCTATTTATACGGCTTAGTATATTTACATTGTAATACTTTTTTGTATTTGTATATGATGTTTTTCTGCCACCATCCACTGCAAATTAAAGTCCGCAACTACATATTAGAAGAGTATTTCGTAGCTCTGTGTGCCAGTCGTCTTTAGGAAGTGGATTATGTAATTACATTACATACTTTTCTCGCACGTTATGCCTAATAGTGTGATTACTAAATATAAAGTAAAGTAGTTTCAGATTCTTTAGTCCTTTGTGAGTTGGTGTGAAACAGCTTTTACATTTTTGACATCTGCGGATATACAGTTCTCACGCCGATGTTGTTACGCATTCTTTTTTTCTTTCATTGATTAACATCTGGAAGTTTTTGCATATTTTAGTCTGGGAAAGCGAATTCTTTACTATTTAATTTAATTCCTCTGTACGACTACCTAAGTGAAAGAAACCGTTGCCAAAGATGTTACATACCTCTGAATGGATAATCGACTCAAAAGTGAAGCCACCATGTTGCCAATTCATTATAAAAACCAACTCAGTCATTCTCCGTATTTGTAATTTAAAAACTGACGGTTTGTGCTATAATATCGTGTAAAACCTTATACTTCAAAGAAAGATAAATGTAAGAACATCACATTTAACTAGTAATTAATTAATTTTATGATGTATCCCGAATATTCATGTACAACTAAATATTACATTTTTAACAATGGCAATGCGGCACCATAACATGTTCAGTGTGGGCATTACAGTTATAATATTAAACCTAAATATACAAATGAAATATTAAAAAAAAACGATAACGATTAAAAAAGTGTTATTAAAAATAACTTTGTAATTAAACTATTTTTATTAACATTTGCATTTTAGTATATCTTTTAAAGGCAGCTGTTAGTTATATGAAATTTTAATAATCGTGGCAAAAATCGGGCTACACTTTTGAATGTAGAATTTGTGTGGAACATCGTATCTGGAGGTATATATATAGATTTATATCTATGTCCGTTGCATTGTCCTAGGTGAGCGACGTTACGCGACGCGACGCGATACCATGCGACTATTATGTATTATCACGACAAAGTATGGTCTTAGATACGGCATAAGAAATTTATATCTGTTATTTGATCACCTGGGTTAAATGATATAAAATACATTCTGCGCCTTACAACTGGATGTATGTAATAGATTGTATGATAGTCAACTTACCCACTCAAGCGTGCTGCTGTTACGGTCAATGCTGTGTCAGGGACACTGGCACACACTCACTAAATGTGATACGTGAGCTGTTTCTCTTGTAACTTACACTAAATTGGTTATTTATAAATTTTTCTTTTTCATTCTAGAACGTTGCAAGCTGTTTACCCGATATTAAGTGATTGCTACCCATAGGCATCTGCAACAAGCTAATGAGTTGCAGATGCGTTGATAGGACGGAATAAACAAAAAAGGGATATTTCCTTTTTCTATCCATTCCCCACCCTTGAAATCCTCTTCCCCTTCCCGTCACTTCCTTATTAGAGAAGGATAGGAAAAGGACTATGATCAGGGCTTCGGCACGTCACACGTCAGGTGACACGCAGAATACTTTTACTTCACGCATGTTTTCTGTGAGGTCGTGTTATTATTACACCGGTCGAACCGGCCCATTCGTGCAATAAATGTTGTTACGGGCTCTACCACTAATAAAATACTTCGACCCTCAAATCATAATCTAGATCTTCTAGATTGGTTTTAATGAAATTTCATGTAGTACCTGTATCTATTATTATTGTATATCCTAAAACTGCGCCCTGAATTATACTGGGATAGGCAGCAGCGTCCTCTCAGTAACCTATTCCGATCGCCGCAAACATATCGTAGTACATTTGGTAGGTGACTTGCACCACAGCTTAATGAATATATATTAGTATGCTCAGGACTTTATGTGTTATGAGGACCAGATAGATCTCCGGTTACGTTATTCCCCTATTCTGGTGAATAGAGTAGAATAATAATCTAAAGATATGATTAACGGTGGATGTAGGGAATTAGTCTATAACTATAATATTTCAGTCTGTTGTTCCGTTGCTCTTTGAGAGTTATAAAGTTCTTTGTTAGTATTTTTTAATTTTAAAATATGCTTGAATAGATATATCTCGTTTTGAAGAATTATATAATGGTATTTTAATTAATCTTAACTAGGCAATCTTAATTAGGTAAAATCATTAAACGCATTGCGTATTAGATTGGTATTAGCCCAAATGGAACCGAATATTTATTTTAGTTTCCATAGCAACTGAGTATACCGTACCGTCTCTCCTGTAAATGCATGATATCGTAAAAAAAACATTTTAGGATATTTTATGTAAAATTTATGAACATTAATTATGTTCCAATCTTATCTTCAATAACTATTTTTTTTTTCAAAATGAATTTCTCGGTAATGTGACAAGCAATGAGCCAATCCCATTATTTCGGGTCCCTTTAACCATCCATATCCAAAAGAAAACATATGTGATTTTTGAAAATGCACACAAATATTGTCTCGGTTAGAAATCGAACGCGAAATCACTAGGTAATGTCAAGTTCTCGTATAATATAACGGATATTTTTGTTTGCTTCTCTCTTTTACGGGTTTGTATCAAATTAATTTTGGCGCATATTATTAAAAGAAATATGATGTTGATTTAATAAATATAACTGATATGTTTTATGATTTTAAAAAGATTCGTAGGATATAAAAATGTTTCGTTAAAACTTTTTACGTAGTGTATAAAAAGACTACTCACCCCGGTATAAAACATCCGTTGGGTTGCGATAAATAATTCTGCTTTTCTCGCCCGCTAACATCAACCCACATGATTTTGTAAACATTTGTTTATATTACGACGATATTAAAAAACGACATCGTGCGACCTTTCAATTCGTTAACGTTTGCCCACCAAGCGGTGGTTGTCGAGACTAGTGCACGGCTAAATTAACGTTCTATTGCTGAGTTACTTCAAAGCAAAAGTTGTGATTTTTAATTTCAATGCGCGCGCAATATAAATCTGAATGACGTAAAATTTACGAGGTGTTTTTTTATAATATTCGTATATCTTAAAATCTAATCTTTTTAGTTTAAGGATTTGTAGTTTCGCTGGTTCACTGGTCAAACTTTTAACATAGTTTTCAAAGATAATATTTTTGAATTAACGGTATAAATAATTTTATGTTAAAATTTAATTGAATTTTCAAAAAAAAATTTCAAATAAATTTAATGTTCTTTTATTTTGATTCACATTTTGTTGACAGAAATATAATATAACTAGCAGGTATTCAACAAAAATTATAAATAAAAAATTCTATCATCAGGAATAATGTAAGATTGTCATAGTGGAAGATTTTTTAAAATAAGTCGCTTCAGAGTCTATTCAATGCAAACAAATAATCAAATATTTTTATAATAATAGTTTAGAAATATTTATGAATTGAAGCGCCTGTGAGTTTAATTTGTGTTAAATATCTTTTACTTTCGTTCAGAAATTTATTTCTTTCAAAAAAACTGTGCCTTCTTGTAACACATATGTTTTAAAATAAAATATGTGAACAATTAAACTGATTGGCTTCTTACGTCATTTACACTTTTATTTTTGAAATAATTTATAATTTGATATGTACTTCAGATTTAAATGGTCGATGGTGATGTTTTTTTATCTATGACAGTTTCCATCTGTCGATGACAGAGTGACAGTTCATTTATAACATTTTTTTTATCTATGTAAAATATTGTTGTGAGTCAGTCTTTCATTCGGCGTTGTACGTTAATTTTTATTATATTCTATTTAAAAATTCATCGCTGAATTAGTGCAAATAATGTAAAATGGCCATAAATTTAGAAAAACATAGGGAAGCATTAGTAGCTGCATGGAAGGACGTACTGGACGAAAAAACTGACACCAACTGGTGAGTGTAAGAATTCATAGGACGACCTACATGCTGGCAAAATTAAATAAACAGTATTTTCGCAATTAATTAATTAATCAATTCCTGAAGCCGGTGTTGCATACATGTACGGTTCAAAAGCCTTTTTTTACTACTAAACTAAGGAACCTGCAAAGAAATTGGTCCTAATATATATACATATATGTAATAAAACTTTAAAAATGTTATTTTTACGTCTATTCCATTAGTTAATTTAAAAACTCTTTTAAAACTACACAGTTTTAAGCTGTTAGTTGTAGCAGGGATTTACACAAATTTGTTTAGAAAACAACTTTGTATTTTTTCCTAAATGGCATATGCTTCAATAGCTTCATTTTAAGACCACCTGAGCCTGAACTGATTTTTATTGAGATACAAAAAAAAGCATATACTTTGAAATGAAAGTATTTTAAAATCCATACATTTTCTTCTAGATACTTGAGTACTACGCTAATTATTGATAATTGCATAGTACTTTAATATAATGAGAGGGTCATTGACTCCTTCTCGGAAAAGGGTAGATAATACTACTTTTCTGTAATGTAACATCAGTTGTATATATAAGAAATTAAGAGATAGATAATTTGGTGAAACATTAACCTAGTACATCGTCCAGTTGGCCTTAGTCATTGCCAATATTAGTATTTGTTACTAGCTATGTAAATTTATTATGTATATAAAGAAATGTATAGTAAATAAATGTGATGTTTTATTAACTTATGTTATATGAACACAATCAGATGATTGGCATATGATGTAAATAAATATTTGCCTGCTATCATCATATGTGGAGATAGAAAATTGAACAAATTGTTTCAATGAGTCAATAAATGCACATGACATCATCACACATGCTGTTAACATATTTACCATAAATATATCTAGACAATTAATTCACAACCAGTTGATACTATGACCAACTTTATCATCACTGCAAATTATTATAAATAAAAGGATAAGGTGCAATGACCTTTAACATTTGTTGACATTTATGTACATAATATTTTGTAGTTATATGAAACAAGCATGCAAATAAGTACCCATAATCCAGAGGGGGTTAGAATGATCTTGGCACAACTCCTTTGCTTTTTCTCCATGTCTGTGCATAAATGCTCCTCTATGATGGGCACTAATATGTTTGGTCTCTAAAATGTCTTCTACCAGCACTGTAATTTTCATGTGCAACATAAATTTGACTGTTTTTGATCCCAACCTACAACCCCATGTTACACAGTACTACCCTTAATAATTCACAGACTATTGTTGCTTAAAATTGAAAATGTATTCATTAAATATACGAAGGGTGGGAAATAAATGTCAGGCTATAAATAGAATCCCTTCCCTCCTTATGATTACAAACCATGGAATATAGATAGCCATGTTATGGATGAAGACTCAGTCTCATTAGTTATTTTTATATTTATTTATATGCATATATAATATGTCTGCATGTATATGGTTAATAAAGCTGAACAGTTTGACCATGATAAACTGAGGAACTATCAGTTTTATTTGAAAAATTATTTTTTCACTTGACGGGTCAATTATTACGGAAGGTTATGGGTGATTTAACAACACGTTACAACCCTTGGGAGTCGAGCAAAAATAAAATGAATGTTAAGTTTAGGATATATGTACTCAAAATAGCCTGGGCTGGGCATATGATATTCCTAAGTACTAACTTATTAATTACTATTTTTTTAGAAATGGGTAGTCTGATTTCGTTCAAATTAAATAATGCCGCGCAAAATAGATCGAACGGCTCGTAACACATCCGTAACGTTTGATAGTAATTGCGGATATTGGTGTATAACAAACCCTCGACTACGAAAAAAATCTGACATGCACAATAAGATAAATATTTTGCTTGTTTGCGTTTGTTTGAGGCAAATGTCTTATAAAGGGCGACAGGAATCGTCGCCGGTTATTTTGACCGCGCCCACATCTTCCTGTTTTAATGTTGTACTGGTTGAGCAGGATATATTAACGTGCAGTTAAGTTTCGTGCTACAGAGACCCCAGATTTTGTTCGGTGTATAGGAGTAGAATTTTTATAGTGTCCGTTTTCGGCGCGAAGTCTTTTAGAATTTATTGAAATCAAAGACAGTTTAGTTTACAACCAAGTCGAGGTCTAATTTATTATATCAAAAACAAGCGACTTGCCCCACGGCTTCGCGCTGGTAGCAGAGCATAAACGATAATGTTTTTTGTTGCATAATGTGGTAGCAGCCAGTTATATCATTAACAATTATCGTCACATCTTAGCCAATTTACACAATATCTTATTCGTATTATTATAAATGCGAATGTGAGTTTTAACTCCTTAACTCACCATGAAATTTTGCTCACACATTTTCCGGGCTACAGATAATAACATTTGGTCAATGATACATAGATATGTTATACGCATAAAAAAACATCTATAAAGTGTTCCAAAGACAGTGACAGCAACGTTCACACATATCTAATGGTCTTAATAAGAAAAAAGAGGATAGCTAGTGTTTGTCAGTTACACGTAAATGTAAATAAATGGCGTAAATTAAAGAAAAAACGTCCTAATACTTCCCGAAACTGAAAATCTGTTGAGTATTGTTCAGTTTACAGTGTTCAAACATTAGCTTCTAGTCTAAGATCCGACGACCCTTGCGTACATCCACCAGTGGGGATTCTAGGGGGTCAGGTAGACGACAAATCGAATTCGAGTTGCACATTGTTGAGCGTCCACATAAACTTGACCCTAGAATCGCCACCGAAGAGTTACATAAGAGTTCAACCTAATTTGGTTTATACGATGTAAAAGTGTTGGCCCCATATTTAGCTCGGCAACCCACTTGTAATTTATTACTGTACATATAAACTAGATTCTGATAATATGACAGATGAGGGTATAAATTTTTGTGTCGGGTATGATTTCTATCGTTCCTATCTCTCCAGGGCTCTATTCGGCTACGATGGCTTATCGAATGACTTGAAGTTTGTGAGCAAAGGCGATGGAGGCCTCACCGAGCTGATAGACGACTTCAACAGCGGCAAGATACAGTACGCCTTCCTGAAGGTGGACCTTCCCGACGGCAGCGTATCCAAATATCTTCTTATCAACTGGCAGGTAAGCTGTGATTAGATAACGTGAGAATTTCGATTTTATCTTTCTTAGTTTATCTTTCTCGTATATGTTTACTCTCGCACATATACGTTCCCCTGGATAACAGAACATTTTTTTTCACTATTTTCTGATTTATAAAGTAGCTACCTCACCTGACTTCGTTCCGTTCTTATAATTATGTTGTTACCTTATTAGCTGTTTTAATTTTGTTTTAATTGCTGGATGAGTTTTATCTGGGCAAATCCCTGATTGAAAGCATTGAGCCTGAGTACGGTGGGCGACAGCAAGGGGCGCGCTTTAGTTTTTATTTAGCTCCTAAGATATTAATAAGTTAAATGGTGTAAAGGATTATCATAATGTGCATAAAATTTTTATTAATAACTAACGTATTTACGTTGATAAGAACTATCCATCTAAATTGCTTTTCAATTACTGCATCGTACGTGACCATTTTTTTAGAAGTTAAAATAGGTATAGTAAGCTATCCTTGAAAGATATATATGCCTTCGCGGACTTTTTTGTAGATCTTTTTAAGATATACAATTCCGTAGTATATTATTTTGATCTATCTCGTTAGGTTTACCCAGCGTTTGCAATGTAAGGGCACAAAAATATGTTTTTACGACATAACATTACAAATCTTTGGAATTCTCTGCTTTTCCGAATTAAAATCAGTTGCACAGTTTAAAGCTCTAAGGGAGCAGACAGAGAAAGCCACTTTGTTTTACAGTATGTAAAGAAGATTGATAAAATGGTTTATAAAAAGACGTGGAATTATTTTAATCCCTTCAAAATAGTATGGCATATTACATATACAATTTTATTATTAAGTTATAGTTATCGTTCGGGTTAATTTCAATATTGTATGATATTATTACATATAGACTATATTGTATCTGGAATAATATAGATTGTTAGCGTGAAAAGGTTATTAAATCAAGTTCGTTCGTTTTAAAATTTACTAAAAGGTTCCTACAGCGTTTAAAATATAAGTAAACAACAAGAACCCAATGTTCTGCCTTATCCGACAACCATTTAGTTGATTATGGAAACTTATCGGCGTTCATTTTAATGATGCATAAAAGCATGCATTAAATTCAGGTAAAACGTGCATTAATTATTATCATCCAATTGTAGAATGTGCATTACTCGATATTCATTTATTTATTTAATAAAAATATAACGCAATTACATAACAATCTGATTCAAATCCGAACAGTTGTTTAATTGTTCTAATATACATGGATGCTACAATACAGTTTAAAAAAAATATCAAATTACAAAATTTATGTATGAGAACCTATATATAATAAAAACATAGTATAACATCTTAACGTAGGGACAAACATTTAATACATAGGTCAAATTTAGATCATACACACCATATCACCTTCCTCATTTCACACTTGTATGAAATTTAGACGGCATCAGTTAATCGCGGCGTTCCATCCCATAGATTTTCCATGTTTGATGCTATTCCGTCTCAAAATTCTCGTACTAAGTGCGTGCAACAAAACATAACCGATGATGGCTCATATAGTATTCCATTGATCCAGGGGGAAGGAGCACCAACAGTGCGTAAGGGGACATGCGCGAACCACGTGAAGTATGTAGCTCAATTCTTCACCGGCTTCCATTTAACCATGCATGCGAGGACAGAAGACGACCTCGATGAGAAGATGATAATCGACAAGCTCTCTAAAGCGGGCTCGGCGTTCAACTTCAAGAGCAGCCGGCAAGAGGAGATACCGCCGAGTGGACCAGTCGGGACTACGTATAGGAAAGTCAATCCAGGTATTAGTTATTTGCGTTCATTGGATGTTTCAATTGCTGAGTCTGTTTAGTCTGTTTTTAAGTTTAGCTTGATTGGGGCGTACTGTGCTGAACCCACATAAAAAAGTGAGAAAGGAACAGGGAGACGAAGAAGAATTTGACGATTTTAATTCGACATTTTATAAACAGTCGATATATATTTTATAAATTGGATATCAGTTTATAAAATGCGTAGTCTGGTTATAAACTGACGAAGTACGCAATCGTTCGGTGACATATTTAAACGAAACACTCAACTTCCTATCTACTACTGAACCGGTCGCACCTGTCAAGTTAGCTTGGTTCTGGATGTTGCATTATGTGGAAGAAGTGTACGGTGCCCTTCTTCCACAAGGACCAACGACTTTGTGAAGATGGCGGGAAATGGTTGGACGCGGTGCGCAGAAGACCGCATGTTGTAGCAGGCAGTGCTGAAGGCGTATATTCAGCAGGGGGTAGGCACAGGCTTACGATAATAGTATCTAATATTAAGGCCATCCAGGTGTCTGCCTCCTTGCCTGTATTACTGCCGCGGTAATGGTTATACGTTATGTACTTTGGTACTGCGCCGTGGGTGGATATTACTGATGTGTCAAGAATTTATTGTCTAGCAAATTTAAGAATTGTATGAAGCCTACATTGAGCATGCACCAAGCTTACTTGATTTGAATTTCCGAAGTTATTAAGCAAGCTTCTGCAGCTCATGTGTGCCGGTGCTGCCGGTGTTCATGAGCGGTGATCATTTAACTTTAGGCGACCCGTTGCTCGATTGCGCCCTTCTATAAAAAGATATAAGGGATTTGCTTGTCAAAATTTCGGTTTTAATCGTAACAAAAAGAAATTGATAGTTCAACTTAGCTATTAATTTGAACCAACACATCGGAAGGAAACCTAATTACTCGGTTATTGTAACCGTGAGTTAGCACAGCTGAGAACATTCGCATAAAACATATTCTCATCTCAGTTTTTTAAGAGAGAAAGAGATACAACATGTTTTATGTGAATATTCAGCAGTGCGAACACGTAAGAGCAGAGTGATTCAACATTTTATGGCTTCTATTGTTTGGATTATTTATTATCTGTCAAGTTGGTCCTCTCATATTACGACTGGTATAGTATCCCACACCAAACGTAAATATAAATTATGAAAACACGTGTCACTCGTGACAGGTAATAGTCAATAGGTATGCAATAAGAATTTCATAGCGCGCAATACAGCGATTGTTTACCAAATGCGTTGGATGCACATCAACAATGCGTTCGATACACTACCGCTGTTTGCATTGTTCGCACCACATAATGTAAACACGCGGCCTCACTCGATGTCCGAACGTGGGCCCCGACAAGCGCACCCCGAGACATGACTAATAGGTCCGTGTCACAAAATTACGAGCGTATTGTCTCCAAACGGATACTCGATGAAATTAGGAACAAGAAACGAAGCTTGCGAAGAGGTATTCCTTTAGATTATATAACCTAAATACATGTAAATTAAAATCATCTTCTGCCTACCCCTTTTGGGTTGGCTTACTCAGTTACACCGTGTTCGCACATAAAACTCACATGTCCCATGATACAGTCAAAAACTCCGCTACTAATTTTGAATCTGTCTAATTTAATATTTTTCAAAGATTGTTCAATACACTATTAACCTTAAAATATGTATTTTCCTTTTTCAGTCCAAGAAATTAATTCTAAAGAACGAGATCAATTCTGGTTGAAAGAAGAACAGGAGGAGAAAAAACGAGTTGAAGCAGAGAAGAAAAGGCGAGAGGAGGTTTGAAAAAAAAAAATTTTTTTTATTATATCGTAATTAAAAACAGTTTGCAAGTAAAAAACAGAAAAAAACTAGTAATTTATACGGAAATGTTTTGTGTAAAGTTCGCAATAAGTAGCCCCGCAGAACTCAAATGCGAACGCGGGAGATAGCAGACATGCCTTTTTTCTTTTCACTCTAACTTTTATTTACGTGTTTGTCGTGTAAAGTATTTCAATTTAAATGTACAGACATATATTAGTGTTATAAAATAAATAAAATGTTCTCATACATTACAGGAGAAGAGAAAAGCGGATGAAGAACTAAGAAAAAGAGATGAGCTGGAAGCAGCGAGAAGAGCGAAAGCAGAAGAACAGAAGTGTGTATAGTTATTTTTTAGTACTTCTTACTATTGGCAACACCTTTGTCTTTTTATGATATAAAATGGCAATTAAGCAAATAATAGAGCAAATATCGAGTGAGTTGATCATCTCATGTTTAAGAGACAACTGACTTACATATCTACGAAAACCAGAAAAGTTATCAATGTGTTGCCAGCATTGCTGTATAACGACGAGTTGAGTGGAGAAGAAAGGGGAGAAGGGACGAGATGGATAGGGATATAACTTCTCTTATCGGGCGAACAGCAAATTCGTTAGAGATTAGTGACACTTTCTAATTTCTTTTAATTTTCCGATCGGTGATACTCTCACTAAAGTTGGACTGTCAAATTGTGAATATAAATATAGATAAGTATAAATTACATTACTTTTCACTCCTCCTTTAGTATATGCATAGTAAACATTCGCATATCAGGGTGTCAGATGGCGGCGGCGAGGACGATGCCGCGGGTGCGGAGTGGTCGGTGAGCACGAGCGAGGCGCTGCGCCGGCAGCGGTCGGCGGAGGCGCGCCGGCTGATAGGAGCCTCCACCGCCGCCGCGAGGGCGCTGTTCCAACAGAACTTGGCGCAGGGGCAGATGTCATCAAGGTTATTTTTTTATTATTTAATAGTTGTAGGAACTAAAGTTAATTTATGTCGACGACGTTATTGGAATACAAGTTTCTATTGTGACCCTACCCGAATTTGTGATAACTCAGTCAGCAAAAGTATATGATGACAGTAATTATGAAGTCATTTTTTGTCTAATGAACGCAAATAATTTGTATCTTATTTTTATTTAATTAATTCCACAGATCGAATTCAATACCCGAGAAACCGGTACGCAGTTCTGTTATAGCGCAACGCATAAACACTTTCTCACAGAACACATCGCCTCAGCCGCCGACATCACCAATCAAGTCCCCCACCAAAACTACCCTCGAAGAGCCCAAAGCTGAAGACTCGAACGAACAAAGCAAGACGAGTCCATTAAAGAATATAGACAAGATAAAAATGAGCTTGGAAAGACCTTCGCAAATACAATACGAGCCTATCATAGACCCGTCAGTTGATTTGAGTCCTAGCACAGACAACGATCCGAATTCCTTCAGTGCAATAAATTACACGGAGTATGATGAAACATATAAGGATGTTGAAGATATGAAGCAAAGCGAACCAATGATAAAGCAGAACATTCTAGAGAATGATATGTTTGATGCATCATATTCGAGCTCCAATGAAAATGATGATGATGACAGTGATAACAAGTTCAGTACTATCAAACGGTCACCGTACACCAAGGACACCGAGGCCAGGTCTGAGCTCAGCAGACAGAATACGGTCATAGAGAATGTCAATTACAAGAAGGAGAATGGAACAACAACACTGGATGGTGAGGATATCTTTCTCTTTATCTCCTTTTTTATAGGAAACTATGATTATAATGGTGGAGCCAGCCGCAGAAGCAACTGTTATCCCACCTCTTTTAACCTTTGACTGTCCGTTGTCACCTACTCCCCTCCACTGTCCTAAAAAAAACCATCCAAAAACTTCTGTCCATAGGCATCCACAACAAACTATTGATGCGTTGACTACATTTTATGGAAAGAGGGGATTAACAGGAAAAAGAATAATTTCTTTTCCCATACATACCCGCGCCAGTCAAATCCTTTTCCCATCCTTCCCTTATAAGAAAGGGAACAGGATTGGATTTAGGCCTCTGGGGCACCTCAGTCATCAGACGAAACGCAGGATACTTCTCCTTCACGCCTGCCCATTTGTTATCATGCAATATTGAAATACATCACAATGAAAACACACACAGCCAGTTGATAGTAAATTTAAGAGTTAAATGTTTATTTAAATTAATAAAATTAAGAAAGGTATGCTTCTGTGGTTCGGGCATGTTGAGAGGATGAATGTAAGAGATTGTTAAGAGAAATTTATGTAGCGAAAGTGAGTGGCAGTGTAGGCCGGGGTCGGCCTAGGCGTACTTATACCGACGGATTGGTGACATACTAAAGAAAGGCGGTGTTAAGAGTATCCGTTACCGACGAGCATATTAGCGTAGTTGTATGAATATATACAAATGAAAATCCGGAATCTGCCTACACGGCTGGTTGAGGGGCTTGAGTATATATTAAATATCATACCTTTTTTATTGAATGAAGAGAAAATGTCTTAAAGCCTCAATTTGGTTAGGTGTTAAAATAGACAGTAAATAAATAATGTCCAATTGAAATGAATTTATTTTACAGATTAGAATGTATAGCTTTGTAGCAGTTCCTTGTGCTAAATATTTCAATTATCATGCATTACAGACGTGTCCCCCGAGAGTATGGAGGAAGAAGGCAACATATACGAGGACCTGGACGATGACCCGGGGCTCACGGCGCGAGCGCTCTACGACTATCAAGCGGGTACGTATTGTTTCATAGCAAAATATAATTGTAAGCAACAAACAAACTTACTTCATTTACTGTACATGGCGACAATTACACTTTTCATACATTCATTGAAAATCTTGTACCTTTGTGGAAATCGTGAGATATAGTATATGTGTAGTAGTATAGTGAAGTGAAATTATGTGGTATGGATAGCTAATGTTATAAGGTAATGTGTGTTTCCACTGTGTCAAAACGAACGTAAGAATGTCGACACGTTGTGACCTTGTATCGCCTATAACGCGCAGAGGCCGAGCTCCTTAAAAACTCGCGTTATCCGCGCGCACAACAAACGTCGTGCGAAGGCCTTATTCATTGTGCTCGAAATCAACTTTAAACAACATGGAGAATGTTAGTAAGCATTTAATATATATATACAAGTAAAGTTTTTTAATGAAATTTTGATTTACAGCGG
>JWHW01022548.1:99761-126718 GCA_000931545.1 Papilio glaucus
TTCTGGACGCAGTTTAACGACTAATGCCCGGGTCGACATACTCGTCAGCAACTTCGAGAGTACGGCTCCGATGGTTATTAGAGTGGGTAGACCATGTTCATTTTAAGACCTACTCGTTCGGTGACTCTGTTGAGGTCATCGAGTATAGTTCCTCCATGGACTCAGCTATGACTACAAAATCATCGGCAAATCGAAGGCGGGTAATATACTCGCCGTTGATGCGAAGTCTTTTCCAATATAGTATCTTGAAAACGTATTCCAACGCTGTCTTATACCGCGTTGCAATTGGATAGGTTTTGTGTCCTGACCCTGTACTCGGACTAATATAGAAACGTTTTCGTACAAACACTTCAGCGCTTCGATGTACCGGTAGTCAATTTGGCACCACTGAAAATACTGTTAGGGGAGCAAGTCGTCAAATCTGCGAGCGAGATAATTCATGATGAGCCTTGAAAACAACCTGTAGATATGGCTCAGAAGTGCTAAGCACCTGTGGTTCTTTAGAAGAGCATTATCGTCCTTCTTGAAGGACAGGACCACAACACTTCGGCTCCGTGCCGTTATTTTTTTTTAATTTAT
This sequence comes from Papilio glaucus, assembly GCA_000931545.1. Taxonomy (NCBI): domain Eukaryota; kingdom Metazoa; phylum Arthropoda; class Insecta; order Lepidoptera; family Papilionidae; genus Papilio; species Papilio glaucus. The sequence goes on from JWHW01022548.1 coordinate 100,341, forward strand.
TTTATTTTAGACTCACCAGCAGTATAATCGCTATCAAATTCACAGACGCGTAATAAGTACACTATCGCCTATGTGTATACTCTTCAAGGTATGCACATCATTCGTGTTACTAATTTGCAAACAAATTTTAGAATAAATAAAATTAGATTAAAATTACAACTAAAGCAAAAAAATAACAACATAATTAAACAAGCTAAAACTAGTAACAGAAAGAACAATTATATTATAAAGAATACAAAAAATAAGAGAAAGAATAATTGGCGTATGTCCTTTGAGTCTGACAGAATTAAAGAGCTTTTGGAGAACTTTAAAAGCCGGTTCGCCAGCTGACCTCAATAACTCAGATGCAATACCGTCATCGCCCAGTTTGTTATTTAGTTGCATGACAATAATATGGACATGAAATTAATAATAACATACATGAGAATGTAATAACCTAATTTGTATCTTTTAATATCGTAATATTAGGTTATAAAATAGTAATAAATCTAATAGAATCTCAATGTGATATGTAGAATGTTTGGTATCACAAAGAAGGAGTAAACATTTGGCTCTCCAACCAGTTTTCCCGGAATCCCAGGTAAGCTAACAGTGAAACTTTTAAAAGGATAATCCGAACATAAACTTTTCTAATAATCACAAAAAAATTATGGACAGATATATAGTTTTTAGAATGACACAGTCGTACACCTTTTCAATTCTACATATCAAAAGAGTCGTCAAAAATATCGATGCTACGGTAACAAACTTCTCGTACAAAAAGTTAAACTGAATTGTGTTTTTTATTTGTTTGAAACTGTTGCTGTTGCCAGTTTAAAAAAAAGTTTTTCAATAAATCGTGTAGTAGAATAGCAAAAACTGAATTCACTTGATATTAACTATGTAAATTTAGAGCTATGCAGAGATTAAAAAAGTTTTGTGGACTTATACAAAACTTTAGGCTCACAACTAACTTTAATAATAAATTAGGGAAGTCACGTCTCATTAAGTCTTTAGGAAATTGCTTATTCCCGGTTTATCGCGACGATAAAACGATAACGGTCGTTTTATTTGAATTTTATAACCGGTAACATTGTTTTCTCTGCGAATTAGTATTCTGTTAGCATGCCGTACCTTTTAATGTTATACGTTTAGAGGTAAACGACTATTAGAATGAGTGAAATCTTTTTATTATAACTGACGAGGAAAGTTTGGTTATTTGTTGATGTTCCGACCCCAATCACGATAGAATGATCCTATAACCTTCAGGTGTGGTAGCACCGAGAAAAAGATAGCTAACTATAAGGTTAGGTTAGAGAGAGGAGAGAAGTTATTCTACCAGAGCATCGTTACTGGTAGGTAAAAGTATAATGGAAACATTCTGAAACAACATACATTATACGTGCAAATTTTCATGATGATGAAGCAGAGTTAGAGGTTGAACATATAGATTAAGGGAGTCATAAGCTTAAAGATTTAAGCGAAAAATAAATACAACATACACAATAGATGAATAATGAAATATTGATTAGAGATGGTGTATGTGTTTACATGTGCAAAGCTAAATTTTGCAATTCGAGTATGGAAATGAACGCAGAATTTCCCAACGGTATTCCGTCTGCAATTCGCGTCTTGCTGCAAATTGTCGATCCGTTATTGTCCGAGTCATCCATCAGCTGACAACCTGATAATACATTTGAATGTGATTTGTTGTAGCGGAAAATTCGAACAGTATTTCCGCTTTGTTTTCGTAGCTTAATTTAAGATATATTTTATGTGATAATCATGTATATACATATATACATTATGTTCCTTCCACAAAACAACTGGAAGATTTAAAGTTTGTTCCAAACCAAGATGGAAATTTGTACCTTACCTTTTACAATAAAATTGGAAAATTCCAAAAAAAATTCTCACATTACCTTATTACATAACATTAGCTATATAAATATATTATACAAGTTCACTTCACTTTATTTTAAGATTTCTGCAAAATTACAACATTAACGATGTTTAGAAGCATAAGAAGTATAATGGCCGCCATGTATGCTAAGTGACATTTGTTTGTGTACAAAATTTCTGCACGCGCTGAGCAGATGTGGATTTTTTTAGCGAAAGCTGCTTTTTGCGTTTGACACTACAGATTGCGCGAGAAGAGCCGCGTAGCGTGCTGTGCATGTAACAATCGCGTGGACAGCCGTACTGAAGCCGCCGCGGCACAAGCACCCGCAGTGGTTTGAAGGCTGCCGCATCCGCTGCCACCGTAGTGCATATTAAAACAGTTTTTTAATTCATATTTTTGAGTGAGCGGTACGCATCTGTACGCACCCGCGACCGTATCCGCTCAGTGTGTAGTGGCTCTTATAGCTTTGTTTAGGAAAGGAGAAGTCTATAACTTAGGTAATTAATAGAATAGCGAATGAGGAAGCAGCAGCAGTTCGTCATGTCGTCATTAACATATTCCAGCAACAGCTGCAGCAGCTAAACTATGCTAATACGCTATGGTCAAGACTTATCTGCTTACCAATATTATATTAAAAAGTAACAGTATGTGGTTTTATAACTTTATTTTGTTACAATTTTAAGATAAAAATGTCAGTAAAGTATTACAATCTGGTATAAAACTTTACTACATGTAGGTAACGCTAGGTACAATTTCCTTAGGGAACGTTGTATGCAGATGTAAAATGTACTCGACAAAGGAAATACAATGTAGCGAATCGATTTCACCTCAATTTAAATAATGGCTTGTTACTTTTTACTGTAAATAAGAGTATAGTTTAAATTACCTCGTCGTCTTGCACAAAGAGATTGCTTGAAGACTTCAGAGGTCATTGGCGTCTTCCTACAAAATTCTTTTTATTTTTGATACAAATAAATAATTTTTAAGTCCTTTTATCAATTGACCTATTTTACTCATATCTTTCGATCGCTTTGAAATATAATACGGAGGTCCGAAACTAGAATTCAGTTTCGAGGTACGGGAATCCTTTGTAAAATAATCCTGAAGTAGAGAACGGTTTCAGCTGTTTTGATGGTCCGCAGCTGAATTATAAGGTTTCTCAAAGTTATTTTAATACAACGATTTTGAAATTTATCAAAAAGCTATATAGGATAGGATCAAGGATAGTGGTCGGTATCAATATATACGTTGAAGATTTTTTTTAATGGAAAACATAACACTTGTGTTATATAATAAATATAAATTTATATGAATCACATGTCTTACCTTACTTGATCGAGTTTCCTATGACTTGGCGAGATTGCGTTGAAATCCAATGCGACCGAGCTTACGCACGTAGGTGATTATTTTCTTTGATAAATCGATTTAATCTCGAGTACAGTTCTATTTATAAGTAATTATTTTTAAATTAATCTCATCTCCAACAAAATAGCTATTGTGGCAGATATTTTAAGTAATTTGACAGTGTCATCTTTGGTACGGTTGTAAAACGACATAGCACGCCGCACAATCCGAGCACCGCATAGGGGCTTAACAGACAAAGCACACAACACACCACAGTATTCTTTAAAGCATCAAACTTTAACAATATTATCAGTCGAAGACTGAATGAGCGATGCTACGGCGCCGCAGAACTGTGCGTTGCGTTGCGTCACCGCATTTGGTCGTGTGGCAGTGTGCATCGAAATCATCGACGCTGCGGCTTCGCACCGCCGCCGAACTGTCCGTGTGGCACGTCTCTTATTTTGTAAGTTCTATTATTAACACTATCCTTATTGTAATTTGTTTCTATTTGAAATATTGATTTAGCAGTTAATAATACTAATTCATATATTAAATAATTCATATTCTATAAATAACATTTAAAAATACTTCTACACTATTACATATTCATAAGTATAATGGCAAAACTATTTAAGTATTAATCTTAGAGGAGGTTAAATCCAAATAGTACAAAATTTACACTAGTTTTTAGACAAGCCTAAAGTCATTTCTTCGGAATTTGAGTCGTTATCCTTATATGTGAGTCCATTTGGTACATTTTGCGCTTGTCCTTGCATTGCTCGCAATTCTTCGTCTTCAACTTTTTCCGCGAACTTGTAATTCCGACTGTGATAATGGAATATTAGCATTGATAAAAACATCATGCTGGCATATATAAAAAATTGAACTTGCTGTAAAAAAGACAAATCACCTAAAAAAATATTTATAAGAAGCACATAAATTAAGTTTAGTCTATATTTTTTTATACAAAAAGATGGCTAATGAACGTGGTCCACCTGATATTACGTGACCTTTACCGATGGGCATCTGCAACAAGCTAATAAGTTGCAAATCCGACGTGTGCCTTTAATTGACAACAGAGGGAATTCAGTATATTTCCCATCCCCTCTTCCTTAGACATCTGGCACCTCAGATAAATGGAAAAATACTTCTACGCCTGCCTACTGTGAGGTCGTGGTATGGTTTCACATTTTTTTTGTACATAATATGCGTGTACAAAATGTCAAAGCGTGGCTAGCATCACACCTCGGCCATCAAAGTTTGCTTTAGTAACTGATTAGCTAGATAGTTCAAGACGTGCTTACCATCTGCACGTTAGCCAATAAACGAGTTAATATAATAATAAGTATATTTCCAAACGCTTGCATCAGTATCCAAATGGAGCCAATTACTGCTTTCATATTTTCTGGCGCCTCCCGAAACGCAAGCTCACTACCTGTTACTGCGTACATCACCTGGTGAATGTATGTTAGATGATGATTAAAAACATTATCCTTAATTTATATTTACAAAAAAAGTAACATTGACATAAGGTTGTAAAAAAAATAAGGAAAAATGTGCGCTAGAAATCAGTATTCTCCACGTAAACCGATCGATCGATTTTGCTATTTTAATGGTGTCATTACAAATATAAAATCTAAATGCATTGTGACACGATTAAGTACGAATTCGTGAGCAAGTAACAGGCATAAGTTGGTTGAATCAAAGCATTATATTGAAGCTGTAGTTGATATTATAACGATGACTTACTTCTGCTATTGAGAGAAATATAAATTGCGGTATGAGGAGTAGTATTGTAATAGAATTTGGTTCAGTAACCAATATTACATTCACGATCTGAAAATTATAGAATGAGTTACCGTATTGCAGAATAAAGGGTCCTGTACACGTTCAAATTTGTTTGTCAAACATGACGTTTGACGCGTTTGATGAATATCTTGACTGAAGATATTCATCAAACGCGTCAAACGCGTAGATTGTTTGACAAACATCACAAACAAAGCTGTAATAAATCAAGTAATTTGATTTAAAATTTGATCGTTTACCGGGCGCTTTAAGGACGCACGGGATTTTATGATGTTGTGAGTGTCAAAACATTTCAATATCTAGCAATTTTTATGGCATTTAAAGGTCGATTGGCTTGTTGTAAAACTTTAAAATCTATTTAGATATTACTTACGTAATTCTCTTTTGTATCTTTTGCTATAATAACTGTATAAACTCCTCCGCTTTCGAATTTAATATCTTGTAAAATTTCACGTTCATCGATTAGTATGGAATAAGTAGATCTAAAAACTTCTGATCTTGTTTTTATATCGGTAGCTGATATGTTTACTTCTACATTATTTGATTTTGTGTTATGCATTACTAGATGGTTATCAATATTCTCTCCTTTAAGAAATCTGTAAACGAAATCTAATGTATTATTATCTAATATACAGAGTATATTTCAGCAGTAAGTATTATCAAGCTTTACTTTTATATTAGAAGAAAATGTTTAGTTTGTTGTAGTTGTTGGTTCTGGCACAGTTTAAACAAGTTTCAACAATCATACAATTAACAAACGCCTTTGATTGCGAGTGAACTCACACTAGCTGTCACAAAAGTGCAGGGGTTTTCAAATTACGCCTCAAATGATTTTCTAGTAGCTAGCGATTTATACGCCTCGTCTAGCGTTCTTAACGTTCGGTTGCGCAAACTAAACGCGATCGGGGGCCGCGTACCGCGCCTCCCACCTCCCCGCAAGATCCCCGCCATATAGACTATCATTAAATATTACATTATTCTTGGAAATTTGCTGCTTACATTTATGATGAGTGTCTCTTGTGTAATATTTGCTAGAGTCTGACGTTTAGGCCTTTCTTATATTTCGATACCCACTAGTTGTCCCGCAATATCTAATCCTTCAGTATAATAATAGAATATAACTCCATACCTTACCACAGGAAATCCTGATTTACTTTTCTCAACGTTATCATCATAACGGTAAACATTGTTCGTTGTTAAAAAGAAGGAATTCGCTTTGTTTTCTTCAAGTAAAAAATCTTCAGAATTTGTATTAAAACAATTACTATTAAAATTAAAAGTGACATTCTCTTTATTATTTACTGTCACTCGTTTAGTAGTGAAATGTGAATGAGGCGGTATTGCATAGGATATGTTTTTTGCTTCACTCAGTATTGTAACAGTACAATTGTTCCCGTTAAATATTCTTAGTTGCGAATAGCCGGGCTGCGGAAGTTCTGGATATGTGGTCTGCAGAGAAACATAAAATGATAATGATAAATAACTGTAACAAAAATTCATTAAAAACCCTATTGGCTCTACTAGAGTGGACACAGGTAATAAATCAGATGAAATCTTAACTTCCACGTTTATTATACTTCTAAGATTTAACTGATGTCAAAGTTAATTGACGAAAAATTTTAATCTATGCAAATTTACTTTCTAAAATACCATTCCGACTTCAAGGAGGTTTGTAATGGTTCATAAAAGGAAATTTAAGAACTTAGAGATAGCAAGTTTATGAATATCCTTGACCGACATTGGACCACGTTATTTGTTATGAAACACTACATTTTCACCGTGGTTTTGCTCTCGTTCGTGTCCTTATATTCCATCTAATATCCTTTTCAGTACCCCCGAAAATAAGTGTTATATGTCATGAAGATTGGTCACAAAACGCTTTTATAACATTAAAATATAAGTTAAAATTGTTTTATAGAAAATTTAAATGGTGCTGTAGGAACTGTAATACCTTGAGATACGTCTCTACACTGCCAGACGCTACGAACGCTAATCCAGCCATGATTCCTCCCACTTTCAGTTTGTTCAGGGGGTTTGTCAACAGATTCCACTTTGCTAGAAATGGGTAGACATACTGAAAAGTTTCAATTAGAAATTTCTTTATTATTAACAAATATACATTGTTTCTTAGTTTAATTTCAACAAATGTATGCGTATGTTAGAGTTTAAATGTGTGAATTATTAACGGCCTTACCTTTTGTGATAGTGCTATGAAACTCATCACCGATATAGGTGATAGTACTATCAACTGGTCCGGCTTGATGGTGTAGAAACCCAACCTGCCGTCCATTCTCGACGCCTGCAGCGCCCAACTGGATCCCTTTTTAAAATAAACGCAAAAACATAAAATCATCATGAGCCACTCAGTCCACTGCTGGCTTACATATATTTTTTTAATCAATTTAAGAAATTATATTAACAAGTCAATACTAGTGCAGTGTTATCAAACGTCTATATGAATGAAAATGAACAAAGAAGCTCTCTGTCAAATCAAAAAGAACAATCAACAATACATTCTTTGTAATGTATCCAGTTATAACTTTACACTTATAGGTACATTAGATTATTCTGTTTATAATATATATTAATAATGTATTTTATAAAAATGAAACAAAAATTTGTATCTAAAACTCAACACAGTAAAAGGTATTCACCGATCAAGTTAATTTATCGCCATTATCTCAGAGTTGGATTCGAATACATAATCAATTTGAAATCCCAATTCAAATAATTATTAAGACAAAAGTGAGATATTTACCATTTGCTCAAGAAGCGACCAAAACACCGGAGTTACAACGAACAACTTGAGTACAGATAAGGTCCTCTTTACGTCGCTTATAAACTTATTGCCGTATTTGTGTCGCGTACTGTCCAGCCAATGTGATTGTTTGTTTCGACTTCTCTTTGTTATCTTCATCTTTAATCCCAGCTGTCGAATAAAAATAGAAATATTTTATATGTAATGGCTATTCGTATCCGGAGCAGTCGGAGTGAATTTTCAATATTGCACGTTAATAATATAAAGTATAACAACCTGTCTTAGGTTCCCTTGGGATAGATAAGCAAACAAAAATGAATAGCCTTTATAATTAAATGATAGAAGAACTGTCTATTGATAAAAGAATTTTTAAAATCGATTCCGTAGCTGAGTTTATCGGCAACAAACAAATAATCAAATCTTATCCATTTTTTTGTTATACAAGGATTTATATACAAGGGAAGCAGCTGATTCGACTACCAACCGTGTTAACATAAATAACTAAATAATAAAAAAAGCATGAGGCTATATAATTGTAAGGACAATGAAAGCTTGTATGCATATATCACCTTTTATTAACCCACACTACCTACTTTATTCTGCAGATAATGGCAAACGGACACACTTGAAAACGACGCAGTGGCATAAATAACCTAATAGCCATCCATGCCGACTTCGTCTACGCCAACTGCTTTTATTTCCCCCTCAATTTGTAGAGCGTTGCTGGCATGCTCGAGTATGACTGATGTAGCCAATTTAGGCGGTTAAGTTGAGTGAGGTGTGAGGATACAAATCTCATAGTTGTAATTTATGTTAGCTGGTAGTCTGTTCTTATTTTGGTTCTTTTTAGTATCAAATTCCCATCTACGATAATTTTCAAATGTAGACACATTTTCCTTTACCTCCTTACACGACTTGGACCCGTCTTCAGCCAACGAAAGGAAATTATGGACGTTAGACATCCGACTGCTTCTGTTCGGTTTATGCTATATAACCTATTTATTTATACATAAACTATTTTACATTTGGATAATGAAGCTTAAAATCAGCTTAGTTAGTTACAGAACTTAGTTATCACACAGAAGGAAATGTTATACCTTTATAATATTTTCACCGTTCATTTTCAAATGTAACGATAAGCCTCTAGACTTATTCGCGTAAAATTATGTAGGAACGTTACCATAATGTTGATTTCTATCGTGCCACTTTCCGTGCAAAACATAATCTGAGATATAAAACTACTTACAAAAACACATTTCGTAAAATCAACCACAACATTGCCCTCCGGTTCCTTGATTACATAGCGACGCCTTCCGCTTACAAACACCACTGGAAATTTATTACAATAAAGAATGATAAATAAATTAAGCATAATATACCAGTTTTCTAGTATGAAACTATTGTACTCTATTAAGATAACAGCCGGTTCTTAGTTGGAGACTGCTAAAAGGAACTTTCAGATTACTGGAGAACAGAATGAAAACAATAAGTACATCAAATTTTCCATCAAAGCAAATAATTCCGGAATGTAAGGAAGATAGAATTACCCCGTTAAATAAGTGAGGAGTGGTCCCCTTCATTAGAATACTTGAAAAAGAAACCAATTGTCCGCCAACTGTTACCAATTTTGTCAGTAATCGTCTACCTGGCTAGTCTTCAACCAACAATACCAGTCTACCTTGTAACATAATTAAACCCAAGAGTTGATTTTAGTCCTAATAAAATTAACTCACCTATTGATATAATTATGACGACCACCGGTGCACCAAATGCAAGTGAGTAACAATCTTTATCACCAAAGCAATGGACGTCGCCGCGGAATATCGGTGCCAAGGTCTTCGCAATCAGACTGCCCACGCACAAGTTGAAGTATAGTATACTGAAGTACAATGTTAGGAGTCTCTCCTGCTGTGGCAAAACAAACTGCTCACCCCCAAATGCAGTCACACAAGGCCTTATACCTCCAGTGCCAGTAGCAATCAAAAACAGACCCAGTATTGTACATAACCTAGAAAAAATTACAAATACTACTACATTTGAAATAAACCTTGTCGTACAGATACGTTGTGGAAATTTTATAAATAGAAAATAAATTAGATATGTCCGTTTAAACATAGATAAAACACACAGTTGAGTAATTTCGATAACTAAAGAGAGACAGACAGAAATAACGAAAGAGAGACAGCGAGATCTCTAAAGATGAAGAAGATGAAGAGATAAATTGAAGCACTTAAGGTAACAAATTAGTATAAATACAAATTGTTCGTTTCAATATGGAAGCAATCTTACACTTTTTCATTTTCAATATTTTAAATTTCACCCGGACCCAATAGAAGTTTCACTTCAAAAAAAATATTTTCGTTCGTTCGTGCATTTGCCCGTTCGTTTGTATTATCAGTTTGTATCCTAACCTAACTAAAAATTAATTTTGCTCCTAAAATTATTAATTACAATATATTAAAGCTTGCCACTGACCTACCGGGGAGCATTAGCTGCGGTATCGCGGTGACGGCCACTAATGTGTTGCCGAACACGTAGATAAACATCATATATAGGATTGTCCTGAAACACGACATTATGAAGTTAAAATTTCTTATAGCAGAAACTTCAACGTGGCCAAAATTAGTAAAAAAGTTAAAAAGGCATATTACATGGATAGACGAGGCTGAACAGCGAAGTATTCTCGGTATTCTAGAACTTACCGATATTTTCCTAGATAATTATCAGCTATGATTCCACCGAATATTGGGCAAAGGCTGACTGAGCCATTGAACATGTGGTAGATTTCCTTCGCCTCGTCGTCCGTGTAATCCAATTTATTTCGTAAGTACAAGGTTAGGAAAACTAGAAAACATAAAACAAATATAAGGAATAATCTAATAAGGAAAGGATGGGAAGGGGAAGAGGGTTGTACGGAGGAGAGGATGGATAGGAGATTTGAAAAAATATCCTTATTTTTTGTTTATACCTTCTTTTGTTCATTAAAGGTAGACAACGCAGATTATTAGCTTGCAGATAGCTATGGGTAGCAGTTACTTAATATTAGGTGAATCTCTTGCTCGTTTGCAACCTTCTTATATAAAAAAAATATTAATCATAATAGATCCATATCATCTATAATTTAGAGGAGTTATCATATGCTTAATTTGATATTGTGTCAAGAAAATAAAATATCAATTTAAATTTTATTATAATAAATAAAAAACCTTCTGACTGAAATTTGAGATAACATGGAATTTCGCACGATCGCCATACTTTTTTACGTCATACACAATGATAGAATAGATATGCCATTAGCGGTCGAAAAGTGAGGACTCGAAAAGCGTCCTGATAGAACACTTTTTCTATTAAAATCGGTTACACACACGCTGACATGACAACTCCGCGTTCTCCTGCTTTCAGTAAAATAATTATAATAAGCGGTATGAATGATGAAACATCATAAAAAACTGGTCTAACCTCGCATTCCAGAATAAGACATGCGTTCGCAGAACTCGGCTGCCAGGATCAATAAAATAATCTTTGGGAAACGTCCGTTACGCTGCGAAACAGAAATTGCAAACATACAATGATTTTATTAACGAGTCGCAGGTTTCTAAGATTGTCACGTTGATTAATGTGCTAATACAAGTCGAGAGCTTTACTATAATTGATAAAATAAATATATTTCAGCTTGCTATTTTCGTAGTCTTTTGTTTACCATTAACCGTGGGCTTCCACTGGCGTAAAATCCTGTCGCGAAACAAGTTTTCTCTCTAAAAAACTAAGTTGACGATATGTTTTCGGCATTGTAAACTCACGGTAAGAATGTAATTATGTGTAAAACGGTTGATAAACTATTTATAAAATTAACCTGTTGATTAATTGACCTACAATTTTGTTATTCTTCGTTATGAGCAAGTTAGTAACTTAAGGGAAAGAATTTCAATTTAATTTACCTCGGTCGTCCGTTGTTTTCCATTATTTTCTAATACTTCACACATTTCTAACATAACAGTCACATAATGCGACTTCAAGGGTAATGAAATAATTTCACGCGTGACTGACGAGTATTTTTATCACCATTTAAAAATATAATGAAGGTTAAACATAACAAAGTTAAAATAAATGCAATACTAATTAATCTGAAATTTTAATTACATGTTTTATTATCAGAATTAAAAAAAAAAGTAATTTGTATTCTACCAGGGAAAGCATACTACTATAAATACGAACGTTGCTCTGTCTGTTTATACCGATTTCATGCCTAATCCTGAATATTTTTTGTTGAAATGATTAAACTGAAAAATAATAATAACTAAGTTAAATATAGGATGATCATTGAAGAACCTATTAATTCTCAAGTAATGATTATGAAACTTCATATTATACTTTTGGTATTCGTGAGTAACATAAAAAACCGGTCAAATGATATGTATTTATACTAGTGGTACACCTGGCTTCTCTCATGCAGTACTAATTGTGTTGATCCGATCGCTACCAGACTCACCACTTTCCTTCAGCGGCTCTTACTGTCGGAGGGTAAGGCCCACTTTAGGTCACCGCGCCACTGTAGTTAGGTTAGGTAAATTTATTAGGTTCATTGATTATGAATAATCTATTATCCCTATTGTTAGGTCGTTAGTTAATCAATGCAATTTGCTAATTTATTTGTACTATCAATTTTTAGGGTTCCGTACCCAAAATGGACTCTATTACTAAGACTCGGCTGTCCCTCTGTCGCAGTTGAAATTTTCACAGATGATATATTTCTGTTGCCGCTATAACAAAAAACTGTTGCCGCTATAATAAAATAAATATTTAAGGTGTCTCTCATACAACAAACGTGATTTTTTTATAGATAGTGGTACGGGACGGGACCCTTCTAGCGCGAGTCTGACTCGCACTTGGCCGGTTTATAAAATATTTGTTGTATTTATTGTTTACTTTTAGCAATCGTTAATATGTATAGTTTTTTAATTCAGTTGAGAATTGAACCTAGGACTGGCAGTATAGCCTAAATATTGGAAGCGGTAATTTTCTTAGTTTACCGGATTTATACGACTCGGTTGTCTTATGAAATATTCTAATAACGTAGTTAATAATTTTTACATGTCTATTACACTATTACTAAATTTAATAATGTATCATATACTACAAAAAGAGAAATGTAACACTTACAGCTCGAAATATACCACATATTTCGGTATATTACTAATTTCGGTGGTAAAGAGCACACGATAATTATTTTAATTTCCAACAAAACAGCTTGCATCGTCGGTAATAGTTTCAGGTTAATTGACTATTGCAGCTTTCATGGTAGATGTTATCGTCTCCATAATTAATACGACACGAGCATTTACCACTTTAATATTACTTTACGCGAATTTGGCGTGTTCGAGTTAATGAACTATTTTCTTTTTGTGTTCACATACAGACTAATGTGTTTTGTATTGCGAACGAAATTACGTTTAATGAAAAGTTTCATTGTTCGTGACTATCGTGTTCGTGCAAATATTTAGTCTTACATGATATTACATTGCATTGGTAGAATAATATTTAAAAAATGTTAATTTTAAAAATTGGAAGGATTTGCAGTAGGTATAAGTGTGGTTTGAAGTGGGACGTCGTCATTCACAAAGTACTCTTTCTGAATGTTAAAAACAAAACTTAAAGCAAGTGCTTTAGGCATATTAAAAATATTTTTTAATGAAAAAATTGAAAGGATGAATGAAGAGAGAGTAACGTAACAAATTTATGCTGCCGAAGTGAGTGGCAGCGTTGGCAGGGGACGTCCAAGGAGGACTTATATCGATCAGATTAGTAACATACTAAAGGAGGGTGATATAAAGAGTACCCGTAACCGACGAGCTCATATGCGTAGATGTACAGAAATAGAAGAAGCAGGAGAGGTCGGGATCGCCAGATCCTGGCACACGGATCCATAATCAAATAGAAATGGCAATGGAAATCCATAATCTCTGCCTACCCCCTCTGGGTTACGAGCGTATTTTTCATTTTGAGTGCTACGAAACTCAATTCTTATTGTTAGGTAATTGCCACCCCTCCAGCCCGACCTCCCGACAGAACGATAACAATCATGTAATTGGAACTTTACAACTTGTAATATCTGTCTCTGAGCGAGTAATAACATTGATAACTTGTTTCACATTCCAATCTCATCTCTGTCGCAAAGACTTTAATCCTATTATTTTGTTCATCAATTTACATTAATATCTTTAAACAAATTGTTGTGGACAATTTTACTGACAAACCAATGTTTTTTTTTTATGGCAGCAGGCTACCTTTACATGACTACCGCTGCCCACAGATATCTACAACGACTAGATAGGTAGCAAATGTTTTACCAGCCTTTACGTTGAACAGATAAAGTTAAAGTGGAGTTGATATGGAATAGGAGGGGAGAGGGATTAGTTAATCTAATCTATATTCTGTTCCTGGAATGACAGACACAATTTTCAGTTAAATTTCTTTTGTAATTATATCGTTATTTTATACTTATTATGTAAAATTAGCTGTTGGTCTTCCCAAAATAAATAAATAAATTAGCTTGTTACAGATACCTATGGGAAGCGGTCAGTTAACAACAAGTGAACCACTTGCTCGTTTTCCACCTTCTGCTATAAGAAAAAATAAGGAAATAGATAGGCGGAATTGTCACAGAAGAACTCTAAATGTATCCTAAAAATGTTTACTTAAAATGAGAGGTAGTTATTGTAGTATAATTCCTTCGTCTTTCACGCCCATTTTTTTGTTTGAGACAACTCCTGCCGATGAGTTTCGTCATTCCAAATTCGCCATACAACATGACAGAGCGCCAAATTCCAAAGCCCCGCAGTTTACGTGTAACTTCCTTCCTCGCACAATTGCCTTGTGGATTGATATGTCCCCAGATATATCCAAACCCATACGACTTAGGGTGCATCAAGATAAGAGCGTACTTTTTCTTTAAAATCCTGCAATGCATCTGCAGTCCCACTGGTGTTGCGGATGGTCATGTGGTGGAGATTCTTTGGCAACCCTCCTTTGAACGCTTCGGCATGAATGGGCCGGCTCGACTGAATACCACGACCTCACAGAAGACAGGCATGAAGTAAAAGTATGCTTCTGCGCTCCGTTTGATGAGTGGGTGCCTGAGGCCCAACCACTGATCCAGACATTGACGCAGACGAAAATAATAATTTCGATAGTCCGTAATACTGGCTTGTGTACCCGACCTACAAAATTTATTGTCAGAGTTGCTACTATGTAAATAAATTTTGTAGGTCAGTAAATATCATAAGCGGAAGAGCAGGTTTGTAAACAAATGTAAACGTTTTCCTCGAAATCGTTGCCAGAAAGTTGAATTCGAAGGATATGCACAAACGTTTGTCGATGCGAACATTTTAAATAAATAAAACATTGTCATTCGCGTGTTTCGAATAAAATTTGAATTTCATTTCGAGAGCTTTGTTTGTTGGAATATCGCGTTTACTTTAATGTTTTGCTCCCCACGTTCTGATTACTTTATAGCGCTCATGATCACGGGGAGGACTGAGGTGTCTGATGTCCCAATGTCAAAGTTGCTGGAGAAGTACACTTTTATTTTCAATTAATATCGTACGTAGTTTATAGTTTTATGCTGAGACCTAAATTATAATGTGATCTACAGTATCTTAAGTTCTGATTCTGGAATGACAGTCACGTGCTGAGTGACTAGCTAGCCAGATGGACAGCGTAGGTAGGCCTGAAATAAGAGGGGCCGGTCAAGGTTTTGGGAGTTCATTAGATTCAAGGGAATATTTATAGCGATCCTGTGGATAGGCTTACATCCAGCTGTGTGCATATTTGAGCGGATACCCTGCACTACGCAGTGTGTTATCATAAGCACTAAACTAACATTAAATTGATTGACTTTAAGACAAAATTATTTAGTCTGCGGACTTTCGACAAGAATAACAGAACCAACAAATTTCATAACGTTGGTCAAACTAAAGTAGATTTACATTAGAAATTTAATTGCTTAAGTTTAAATTGCTGTTGTACACGATTATTAATATAGTGTTTATTTATTTAAATATTATCTTAATATAAGGTTTGTAAGAAACGGGATTCTTACCACGATTAGCCTTTTTGAGCTCCCGATATTTCGGCACAGTTGCACGCGATGGTTGCAGATGGGTTACGAAGGCTGAATTTCTGGCTATATCTAGGTATTCTATTTTAGTTATGTCGCGTTATAGGGTAATATTTTTATATATTAGCTTAGTAACAAATATGTATTTTCAGTATCATGTATCTATTAAAAACGATTAAAGTTTGAAAACATGAATAAAGGGAACAGTTATATTTAATGTAATTACAAATTATCTATTTTGCAATTTATTTTATTTTATTTATTCACTTTGGATTTCGTCAGAATCAAGAACACATTGTTATTAATAATAGATTATGAGATAAAAGACAATAATTAAGAAAGTTTGGTGTCCATGCGATATAGCAATAACGTTACATTAGTACCGGTATAATTGCATAAGTTGAGTAATATGTTACTTAATACATAAGAAATAAGTTAATATGTTACTTAATACAATAGTTTCGACTTTAAGCCTGTGTGTTATACTTTAATAGGAAATATAAATTGTATTTACAGAAAAACTGATAATATTACACATGTGAAAGTTTTTGAAGGACAAATGTTTTGGCGGTATTTTTCAAAAACAATGAAACGGTTTTTTTATAAATAATTTCATATAAATACAGTAATACAGATATATTATATACTAGAGTAACGTGTAGGCTAGAATTTACAAAC
The DNA here is from genome assembly GCA_000931545.1 of Papilio glaucus. Classification (NCBI taxonomy): domain Eukaryota; kingdom Metazoa; phylum Arthropoda; class Insecta; order Lepidoptera; family Papilionidae; genus Papilio; species Papilio glaucus. Next base: position 116,925 of record JWHW01022548.1, read on the forward strand.
AAATGTGCAAACTAGCCATAACAATATGTCAATGCAAAAACCCCTGTCATCTGAATACATAAGGCGCGGTATATATGTATAAATGGGGATAGTTCTTCCCTCTAAGAGCTATTTACTATATTATTCTACATTGAAAAAGATATAAAAAGATCATCCATAATATATATCAGTGTTGAAAAATGAATGTTGCTGAGGTTTTTCTTGTCCGACTGACAGGAGAGTGATGTGATTCCACGAGTATGTAAATATGTATGTCTTTTCATTGTGACCTCTAGTTGCATAGACGGCTTCACCGATTTTGAAGAGTAAAATATCATTCGCGTATTCTTCTCCGAATTGTCATAGGGGTATTTGTGACCCCTCAATCTTGTCAAATATTGTTTTTTTTTAAATTATTTATTGCTTATTGCATACCTCGTATAACAAGAAAATAATAATGTTTGCTATATCTAGTATCAAGTAGAGCCGTAACAATTTAAACTTTAGCAATCCAATCCATGATAATAGTTAAGCTTGTCTCGACCAGCGTTGTATATTATTTGATAGGTTTAGTTACTCACATTTAAAGTTAACAAACGATTGAACTCTAGTTTAAAGTGGTCTATCGTACGGTAATAGATTGAAGTACAAGATGAAGGTTCAAGAGACTCAACAATTTATGTTAAGAAGTGTACTTAAAAATTGTACGATAAACAAATGAACATTCCGTTACGGAAGTCCAGAAACAAACGGAGCTGTTAATCGAAATTATAGAACTAATAAACAAACAAGCATAAAACATGGAGAGCAATGTAACATACTTGACTGGTAATTTTGTTACCCGTTACCGTGGGCTTACACTGCCGAAAACATTCACATAAACATATTGTCCTCTCAGTTTTTTCAGAGAGAAAGATAGAGAGAAAGCTTGGATTGCGATACGATTTTACGTCAGCGGAAAGGAAACCCAAGATAATCCTAGCTGAGCGACAAACGCGGTAGCACATTGTCCTAGGTGAGCGACGGAAAGCGACGCGATACGACGCGAATGTAGGCCACAAATATTCGTTGTATACGTATTTATGGCCGATGTTGCCGCCATATTTTAATTAAGGAAGGAGTATGCTTCTTGTACGGTCAGCGAAGTCCTAAGTCGTATTGGTTTGTAAATACCGCTGGCGACAGATCATTCCACAATGCGGTTGTGCGAGGTAGGAAATTTCGCGAAAATCGCACAATAGTGGAACGCCAACCATCAAGTGAGTGTGGATGGTAATAGAAGCTCTGTCGTGTTGGTCGAGGACGGAATTCAGAGGCAGGAATTGTTCCAAACAGTTCTTCAAGCACTCCCCGTGGTACATGCGGTAAAAAATACAAAGACGCGACGTCTATTCGCAATCTCAGAAGATCAAGCCGATCGGTACGAGCTCGGTCGTTGACCATTCTAGCTTCTAGCTCGTATCCGTAGAGGCATAATATATAAATAAATATTTAGCTATTATGTAGAACTAGCTATGTACCGTTGTCAAGCGCGCCGTTTAGGGTGACGTTAAATAGCCTTATACCCTTTCTTAATAATTAGACTGTCAAATGCAAAATGAGTTCTTCAAATTAAATTGAAACTGGCTAAGATTAGCGCGATCAAATAAATAAACTTCTCTGCTTTATTATATTTATAATATAGCTAAAAATATATGAATAAAGTAAGTGATAAAAGTACAAATAAGTGATAAAAGTACTAATTATGATATTGTTCACGAACACGTAAAATTTTATTCTTTGGACAAATTTTCCTGAATACACGCAACAATGATCGTATTTTAATTGAAAATTAATTATCCGTGGCCGTGCCATTTTCATGTTTGGTTTGTTGATTTAATTTTGACATTTTATTTAATTAATTAACGTATAAAACAATTTATTTAAAAATAAAGATACACTCAAAATATCAATGCCAATAAGTAATGATAAAGAAAATTTATGATAAAGAATGACAATGAGGGACAGAAACTATGTAGCGAGCAACCATACATGAAAATAATTCTTTTATTTCTTTAGTTTAACATTATAACTAAACAAGTAATAAAGAACGTGTACTCGACTAGTTAATACCAATATTAACAAAGGCGCCATCTAGTTTAAGATTCTATATCTAGTTTTAGTATTGCGACATCTATCGGAGATCGGTCGACATTATCCAAAGCATCTTCAATAGATCGACCATCTTTGTAACTCTCTTCCACTTCTGACGCCGCAAGAAATACACGTACGCTTAAGAAAAAAGTATTTCCTTTAATTTTAATGATTTCCATTACATGAGTCTTATACTGGCGTCCTTAGAATACGATCTTGGGAAGAATACAAATCTAATGACACCTCACTGTTCAAAATTTGTCAAGCCGTTTAGACTACAGGAGGTCACAATGGAACCATAAATTACGTACATATATATGTAAGTATATACATATATATACACGCATATATACATACATTCATACAGAATCGAGTTTCAGAGAATTTGTGAAGAAGTGTTATTAAATAGTACATAACGATAATATGGTATACCCGTGGGAAGCCGGGGCGGGCTAGGTTAGTTTTAAGCTTTATTTCGTCACATTTCGTCTTGCTACCTATTTTAACTATTTAATTATAAAACTTTTAACGGTGATGACGTTGCTAATAAGTTTAACACTTAAATTTCGCGAGTCTTATGTCACGTAAAATCTCACTGTCGCCATTCTATAATGAAAGGAGTATAGATAATAAATTGTGATCGAAATATTTTTATCCACTTTTATCGTTTTGATCTTAAATTGCTGAGACGGACACGCTTCCTCTGACATTTTACCAATTTTTAATTTACACAAAAAGGATATTGCTCTTGTAAGTTTTTTTCACTTTTATAAGAACAGATTTCGTTTTAAGAAAAACGAAAGTAAGCCACGCGGCACGTTGTACAGATAATTTTTGTTTGTACAGATAATTTGCATAAAAATAGTTTATGAAGAGAAATAAATAAGGCGTAAAAGTAAAATATTCAGATTTTTTTTTCAAAGAAAGCAAATGCCTAGGGTGATTCTGACCCGCTGCATTAGAAATACACATGAAAATCTTTTATCACCTTTAGTTTGAGCATTAGTAACATTAATATAATGTATATGTATGAATGTAGAAGAAGCGAGAGGGGTGTGCCAGGATCGCGCCAAATGGAAATCCATGATCTCTGCCTACCCCTCTGAGTTACGGGCGTGAGCGCATATTTATTTAATTTATTTACTAACATTATGCATTAACTTAACCGTCAGAGTAAAAACAATAGCAATATAACAGATATGTGAATACTGGACATCCGAGCCGGTGCGGTGTAACGAACTGTGTAGCAATTTATTTTAAACCCTATTATAATAGACTTGTAAAGCGATCATTTTGTATAGTTGCCTCCTCGGCTATTGTCCAAAAAACATTTTGCTTCTAGAACTTGTGTAGTAAAATTAAATTGTCTGTAAAATTCAATCTCGTCTAATAGAAGAAAACCCGGAAATGAAAATGTTCCTAACATTTTCTTTCATTAGAAAACAGTTCATAGATACTGGTAAGAATATATTCGCAATATTATACATACTGGTTTATTTTAAATAATTATAAAGAATAAGAAAGAATCAAACTTTTGAAATTAAACTAAATATGTATTGATGTAACCTAGACTTAAAAATTGTGTAAAATATCGTCTTTGTCGTCTTTTTTCAGCCGACATTCATCCACTGCCGGACGTAGACCTCCCCCATTGATCACCGCATTGATAGGTCCCTGCCCTCATGTAGTGAGCAACCTTCCAACTTGATATAAGTAAATATACAACCAAATATGTAATAATTGAAACACAATCATAATCATACCGCGATACACTCTACTGACAGCGCCATCTAGCGTTTTTGCCACCTTTTTTAGAATCATGCTGCGTTAGAAAATATATTCAAATATCGATATGTATTACCACATATATATGGGTTAGTGGTAAGGGTTAGTTCTTGATTGATTACGATAGTAAGTTCAGGATATACTTACGAATTACTTACGGGTACGATAGGAAAGGTAACCTTTTGTTAAATGAACCTAACGGTTTCCATTGGAATTGCAATTACATGAGAGAGGCCGGCGAGGGCTTTGCAAGCGAGTTGTGGCCTCCCAGCTCCCGACCTCGACGTTTTGTCCCGGCCCTAAAATATTCGGACTTATTTCAATTCAAAGCTCTCATAGGAATAATTTCAAGGTTTCCTGACATTCAAACTATTGTGAGATCTGTTATTAAAATATTATACGACATAAAGAACCATTTCTTTACTTAACAAATTTATTAGCACGAAGAACGTAACTTATTTAATTAAAAAATATAACATCTGTACATTTATATAAATTTAGATTCCAAAAATTACAAAATAAGTGGTTTTCTTTAAGGTCTACTCGATTGAATGTACAAAAAGATGTTGTGACAGGATATCTGTGATACTGTTTGGAACGATTCCTGCCGCCGAGTTTCGTCATCGGACGACACGACAGACCGCCTGGTACCATCCACACCACCTGGATGGCTGGCATTCCTCAACAGTGCGGTTTTCTCGCAATTTCCTTCCACGCACGCACGTTGTGGAACGGTCTGTCCTCGGCGGTGTTTCCAAACCAGTACGACTTAGGGTCCTTCAAGAAGCGAGCCTATCTCTTTCTGAAAGGCCGGCAACGCATCTGCAGTTCCCCTGGTATTGCAGGTGTCCATGGGCGACATTGAGCACCTTGGTGTTCCCGCTCGTTTGCCCCCTTCTCATATAAAAAAAAAATACTGATCAGCTATTCAAATGATATTTGTATATCTGATGTTCCCTATAGACTCTGAATTAGCTGAACCGATTTTGATGCAATTTTCCACTGAACAATGATATCGCTCGTAAATTACCGCCCGCTTTGCGATAATCGCCCGCCAAGTGTGCGGGTGATAGTCGCAAGATCAGCGTTCACGAACCGCACAGAACTCCGCTCTCGTTAGATTATAAGTAAGACTGCGGGCTGACAACCGCGACGGGCGCGGGTTTAAATCGCTCTGTCAATTCTCAGCCTCACTTTAGTTTAGGTTAGTTTATAATCTGGTGAGAAATGACACGTCTAATTAAGAATAATTCATTTAGTTCAGAATTTGCCGACAGTTTATAATCTAACAGTATATAATATACTTAGAAAGTTCACTTTCGGTCGGTGAAAGATGTTGATCATCAAATACGATACAAAATTTGAACATGATTTCATACAAACCAATACATAAGTGTTCGTTGTAATACACATCATAAAAATCAAATGAACTATGTGCTTTGTCACCGTCGATAAATGCCTCATACTCTTCAAAACCATTTCTCATAAGTTGATGAAAATCTTTACACAAAAGCAGTAAAAGTTTAGTGGATTGCAATACGATCGCGCGATGTGACCCACTTCTAAATAGTCAATAAAGTTGTTTAAAATTGCGCAACTTGTAGTTAAAGTTGAGTGAGTCATTCAATTTTCTAGTTTTATATCTGCCACCTCGTCTAGCGCAGGAAATGATTCAGTATGAATTTTCTACAAGAATAAACCTCTCAAGATCATGTTATAATCCTTAGAGCCTCATGTGGCTAGTGTTTATTAGATGTACCTTAACACCCTTAACTGGAAATAAGTTCGAGGTGCATTGTATTGATTTTAGGTAAATTGTATGAAAAGTTTTGATTCTCCAAAATTTGGACTTCATGTTTTCACTAAATATTTCAAAGATTTGATCAGATCATAATTTTTTTAAGAAAACTCGTTTTAACATCATCCGTGAAGCATCAAAATCGCTGAATGAAAGGGATTAGCTAAAAGTCATTATTTCCATAATTTCTATGTAAATACATAGATAATAAAAATATGGAGCCGTAACCCAGAGGGGTAGGCGGAGATTACGAAGTTCTATTAAGCGATCCTGGTACACCTCTCTTGCTTGTTCTGCTCGAATCTAATTTCTAACCCGAATGAAAACTACATTAATATTAGGCACTATAGAGCTTAATCAAAACTCATTTGATATGGCAATGTGATCAAAGTTTGGTATTACTAAGACCATTAAATTTTCTCTTGAAACATTACCAAAGCTATTGTAAATTCCAAAATCAAATAAGTTTAAATCAATATGTTTTATGGTTACAATTTCCGTGTCGCATAAATTTAGCTTTTAACTGAATGCATGAATAAATTTAATAAAACGAATACAAAAGCTAACATCGCAGATAACTGTTTGAATATATTTCATAGAAAAAATGCAAAAAAGGTGAAGGTAAAATCCAATCAGCCGACTGCACTCTGGGAAAATTTACATTTTATTTTGTTTGCGGAACTGAAATGAAAATCTGATGACATGTTAAATAACACAACAATACAATTTATTGAAAGAATATTATGGTGAGCGTTGGAAGGACGAATGAAGAAAAGAGTTAAAAGGGAAATTTATACTGCCAAAGAGTGGCTAAGGAGATGTTCTAGACAAAGTCATATCGATCAGATTAGTGATAGGAATACTAGAGAATGGCGATATAAAGTGTACCAGTAACCGACGAACATGTATGCGAAGATATAAGAAGCGTGATTTGTGCAAGCACCGTGCTAATTGCAAATTCGTAACTGCGCCTTCCCCTACGTGTTAGGGGTGAGAGTGCTTATTTATTTATTAATATTTTAAAGATAATTAACGATTTCATTGCAGAGCTCATATAATTAGTAGCAGAAAAGCCTGTCAATCAAACTGTCAATTGAAACCTGAAGTTGAAACGAGGTCACAATAAATCACGCGCTTGTGACAGTGTAGCAGAGTTAGCCGATGCAGTTGTTGCGTTAATGGCCGGTTTTATTGCAGTTACGGAACCATAGAATGTTTGTAGTTCTGCGTTTACTTCTTTGCCTTGACTAATAATTTGATACAATTAAAAATAAGAACAATTTATTATTTTATAATTCATGTTTTGTTTTTGAATATATTTTTTGAAGTGGGATTGTTTTATTCAAAATTTTGTGTTTTTTCATAGTGATGTGAGAAGATTTTGTGAATAAAGATCGTAGACAGATACTAAAAGCGAATATATATTGTTAGAAGAAACATTACCCTCCGTAGTCTCAGTCATTACAAAACCTCAATATCAATTTGTATTTATTATTTTTCAATCTTAGTCTACGAATTTCTAAAGAGAAAAGTAGTGAGGGTACTTTATGAGACAAATTACCATCGTAAAGAAACTATTGCTCGTATTGAATCTCGGAATATGCAAAGTATCTATTGTACAATGTTCAATAAATAAAGAACTAATACGATACGAGATTTGTTTTTATTATATATCAATAGTCACTTTATTTACATTTACATATTTGAATTTGTATTATTGAAGACATTGATCTTTAGTTATACATTACTCGTAATATAAGAAAAGCATGCAGCCAAACGGAGTTTTGACGAATTTGAACGAAGGGACCAAAACAATGGCGCCTCCTGTTTCGATCGGGGAAGTACCGTGACCTCAAGGTATGGAGTCGTGAAGTAGAAGCAATACTTCAGCTATTAAAGAAGGTCTAAACCCCTAGCCATTTTTTACTCTTGACGGTTTCCTTATAAAATCCTTCCTCTTTTTGACACGCACGCACGCATAGCTGTAGGTGGGCAAACGCTAGGGAGAAGATGATTACTGAATAAGCTGACAACAGAGTCGTTCGTTTTGTGATTTTTGCGAATGTTGGTGGGTAAGGGTCACAGTAAATAAGGTATACAGTAAAATAGAGTTAGGAAGTGAGTGACATATGACCTTAAAAGTAGTTCGAAAGGGCCTGTAATGCCAATCGCGTAGAGGTCGACGTAGGTAGGCCCAAAAATGGACTTATGATTTGATTGAATTGGCTAAAGTAAACGGCAGGACGTCGGTCCTGCGATCTGATAAGTGCTATGATGATATGGAAAAATTGAGTGTTAGGGCTAAAGATTTGTATATATTTTGATGATTATAATCACTAATATATGGGAGATAGAAACCAAGAGGTACAAACGTTAAATGACCTTTATCTCCTAATGAAATATACGCTTCAGCAGGGATTATAGACGGGCCACCAAAGCGTGACAGACAACTGTCTGCGTCAAGTCCGAGTGATTAAACACGATGGTTTAGTTTGAACGCTGTAAGAATTTTCGCCACAAAATTCTTATATCGTACGTCTGCAATATGTTTTTTCTGCTTGGTCCGCCCAAACAATTACTTTCTACGAAATCGGGTTCGTTCAAGTGCAAGTCGTTGGATGTTAAAACGGTATTCTCAACACGAAAGGAACTAAAGACGCGTGGGTATACTTTGAGAAGTCGTCAATCGCGTAGACCTTTGTCAAGAAAACTATACAAAATACACTTTTGTTATTATGATGGATACATTAAATTATTCTATATATATAAAACAAGGCTTGAACACAGATCAGATATTAAAATTTGTTAACTCAATATTTTGTGAGATTATTTCGAATTTCAATAATATTGGACTACTTGCATTTGGCGTAAGAAATATTCGGTGCAATGAGTACCTATTAATCCACAAATTTTATTCGGATAGTAGACCCTGTTAACATTTTAATTGTAAAGATGTAACATTTTAATTGACTGTAACATTTTAATTGACTGTAACATTGTAATTGACTGTAACATTTTAATTGACTGTAACTTGGGAAATTCAATAACATGAAATGGAGAATTTTCAAATTAACGAATCGGATATTAAATGTCAAATGAGATATTTTAAGCACTTAATCTTCTTTGGTAATACGTTACATGATTAATTTTATGATGATGTAAAAATGAATAACAGCTAATCTTGTATAAAAGGTAATTCGACGAAATGACTTTTGTTTTTTTTTATATAAAATTAACTGAGCTAAAAGTTTTTCTTTTTGTGTTATAGCTCAAAATTACCTACCCACACAAAGAGAGTCATTGTTTTTAACCGATTTCACAGGTTCTCAATTCGTCTGTATGTCTTTATGTTTGTTAGATCCAGAACTATGCTCCTGGTGAATCGATTTAGATGATTATTTTTATTCGACAGATAGTTCTTAACCTGTGGCCCATTTTTTTTAAGTCAAGAAAGTAGTTTTTGAGTTATTCTTAATAATGTGTAATATGACAAAGTTAAGTTTTACTTTCTTGACTTACGTAGGCTAAACTATAACAAAAATGAAGCGGGGGGAATTGTATATGCGAAGGCATATCTTTTACAGTTATCTCACAATAACTATTTTTTTCTTTCGAACAATGATTAAAAAATTATTTTTATTTACGACGCTATCTTTTCGTATTTATTATTAATCCTTATCCAAATAAATATGTTTGTAAGCTAGATTATTAAACGTAGATTATATTTGCCTCTTATACTATAAAGTTCTGACGGATAGTTTGGAAGATATCCAAAGTTTGAAACCTACGCGCAAGCGATATCAATATCCGGTCGCCGCGCAGTACTTCTTGTAATTTTCATATTACTACTTTAGTTTTAGACGTAAGCGGACGTTAATGAACTCTCTATACTATTTATTATAATTGAGGGCAAATTAATAAAGCGAAAGCATTTTTAACACTTTAAAAAGATACCTACACTTTTACGGACTTGAGAATGTTACGACCTATAAAACGTGAATTATACGATGTCGTGGATTATGCGTGGAGACTGCGTAGGAAGTCGTCATTTTTAACCGACTTCAAAAAGGAGGAGGTTCTCAATTTGTGTGTATGGTTT
>JWHW01022548.1:151435-168694 GCA_000931545.1 Papilio glaucus
CTTACGTGTATACACTACGATAGAAAAATACCTTGTAATTTATTTGTCCCCTGATCATTTTTTTTTAAATTTTGATTAACCGTTAAGGAAATTACTCTACGTTAGAAGAGTCATGTCTTTAGGCAATGTTACCATTACATTTTTTAGACTGTTCCTAGTCCTATTTTGTTACGCTCGCCTTGATGGGCTTGATGGGCTGGGATGATGACACTATGATGTGAGAACAATAAATAGTTTTTAAGTAAAAGTTAAGTAAACTGAACCAAACCAGATTTAAAATGTTACGCGACTATACACCTCTAGAATGATAATATCACATTAGCAATGAGTAAAGTTGTATGAACAATTCTTCAACTTAGCGGCAGCTATGACTAAATAGTACCTTAGAAAGAGAACCTTTCTAAAAGTATAATAATTTAGTATATTTTTATAAATAAAAGATATGTTTTAGTATATGCTTTAGTAATGCAGTGTGTATTTTATTTCAGTCTAGTGGCTTCACACGTCGCTTTCAAGGATGAATGAGCACGTGCAAAAGCTTTGAGATAAAATACAAAATTGTTTATTGATAGAATTTTGCCATCCGTACATTGAAACCGGAGGATTAGAATAAGAAAGGACACCCTTTTAGATGACGTGGTAGTAGCGTTTTATATCTTACAAAATAATCTTTAATATTATGTAGAGAAAATGTTTGTTTGTTTGTTCTTGATCAAAAAGTATGTACCCGATTCTATACTTTTAAATTCTTTCACCAACAGAAAGCTATTCTGTTAACCCCCGCAACTTGATAATGCGCTGGTACCTTGTCAAATTTACATCCATTTGTCGTCATCCGTGACTAAAAAGTATAGCTAACAAAATAATTCTAATAGTAATAAAGGGGTAGTATATAATGATTGTATAGATATTATATTTTAAAAATAACACCTAATATTAATAACGTGTTTTCTTCTGACAATCAAAATGACGACCAGGCATATTAGCGAATTGCGGGGGTAATATCAGCTAGTAACGCTATATAATTACTTTAGTAGTAGTTACCAACCCTGTAATTTAAGAAGTGAGTCCAGGTGGCAAAAATTTGCTTTACTTTTGCTTATCTTATACCTACGGAATCCTTGTTTTTTTTTTCTGTTATCTAAATCTTGTACAGATTCATTAAAATGGCTCATGCCCCTGGGAAACTTCACCTCGTCAGACTTTGGAATAAATTACCAATTCATGAATATTTAATGAGTTTGTTGATCGGTGAGATACTGATATTAATCTAGTTCCATACAAACTTTTAAATGCGACTTAAAGATGACAAGAAGGTATTTGGAAATACACAATTTGTCACCGAACGACTATGAACTTCGTCAGTTTATAATTGGACTAGGCATACGTATGAACGTAAAAGCAATAAACCTATTTTTTCTTTGATGAAACGCGATAAAATCCGTATAATTAGTCTTATTCCAAGTATCGCATATATTTTAAAACTTAGATAGTGAAGTACAAGCAGTTCAATGATATTTAACAAAAAAAATACCAAAGTTAAATGACTTTCGAAGTGTAGATTTGTCTAGACAAGGGTAATTAGTTTTGACTTGAGTTTATTCTCATAGCAAAATAAACAAAACGTCTAATTCGTTAAAAGGTTTCATAACTGTAGCTAAACAGGTAAAACAATTGAGTTTGTTCTCAGGTATACTATCTTTTATGTAGCCGAGTCTACGATCATTACGGGTAGGATGGTTAAGATCGTCCTGTTCTCAGACATAAATGACGATGCAGTTGAGTGTGACGAGAAATCTCTTGTCCAAAGTTACTCCTACCTCCTACCTAGAGATATGATTCTATAGCTTCCTTCTATAGATCTTATTTCGCCTTGGAACTGTTAATTATGAAGAATCTGTTGAAGTGGCCAATGTGATAAAAAGAACAGCATGTGTCTTGTTCTTCAATTGTTTTATTGTGTCGTAAATCATGTAAGGAAGATACTTTCTTCTGAGCTTTTGACGTGAGTGGTAATAATGTTAGATTCAGCAGTAGTAGTACTTGCACTAAGTGGCTGATACCCCCAAGATTGGGCAATGGAGGTGTATGACTAAGTTTTTGCAAGGTAAAAACTAAAAAAGCTCACAAAATATACTTAATATCATAATAAGGTATAATAGCAAAGTTAGACACTTTATATTAATAATAGTACTCGAATATACGAGTTAAATATTTATCACAACCAGTCAGACGCCTGCAGTCACATCATTGGTTCATTTTATGGAAATTTTCTTACCCTGCGTTATCATATCCTCCTATCCTATCCTATACGCAACCCCCATTTCAGGATCTCTTGGGCACATCGACTATTCGTTGGGAAGAATTATGGCCCATTACTACTGTTGGCAAGAAAAGTCTCATGATGAAAACGTAGTATGTATATGTAGTCTATTTCAATCATAATTTTCATAATTAACCTGTCTGATTTTGCATATGTGCTTATCCGCCTGTATTAACCGGCCCTGTGACCTTTTTTAATTAATTTTCATTAAACATCCCGACTAAGCTCACGTCAGTCCTATTTTTGTATAAGCCTTGACATTTAAGTAGATAATTTTAATTAACGATAATTATATCGAAACGCAAAATTAACAAAAATATCATACATTTATTTTATTGTTGTAATACTAAAACGATTGTAAACTTCCTTAAAATTGTTTATTATTAATGTATTATACATTAATAATAAACAATTTTAAGGATCGAAATATTGCCAGATATCATTATATAAAGAATAAAAGTAAATGATACAAAATGTATTAAAACAAGTGTATGATGTACTTTTTTGTTTAAATCAGTATTTTGAGCAGCGTATCAAATTATTATCCATAATTATTATCCAAAATATTATCCAGCCAGACAACAAAAAAATGTTTATTTTTTTTATTTACCTGTCTGGTTGGTATTTTATTCACAGTCTCGTATTGTCGTCATCATCTATTGCTGAATCTAGGCCAAATTACAGGAAATATCGGCACCTTGCCCGCTTAGGGGAACCCCATCCATTGGACTCAAGAGCTCTAGAAAAAGCGTCCTGATTAGGACGCTTTCCGACCGCTAATGGCATATCTATTGTATTAATATTATCACCAAATATCACTGACTATGAACATTCATTTATATGTGTACCGTAGTCAAGTAAACTGTGGAAATAAATACTAAAAAGTACACGAATGGTGTCAATATTACGAAATATAAAAATGTTTTACAAATTTTAAAGTGTACGTGGCTTTTTACGCGGTATCTCGCTTACTTAAACAATGAATGTGCTGAAGTTAACAGCGCCAGCGGACGCGTTAAGCTTCAGGTAAAGTTTTTATTTTTTTTATTTCATGTGCTACTAGTTCATGATAAACCTCTTTAAACAGCAATTGACACGTTCAAACGTAATATAAAAAACGATATTCTTATATTTACTTATTATAAATTAATAAATTGTAAAGCAGATTTTCGATGAGCTACAGAAGCTAGTTTGAAATTATAATGATAGGTAAGAATTAAGAGTCACATGACACTGGTAAACAATTACAACAAAACGGAGTGGAGCACGAAAAATATACAAAAATCAAATTAATTTGTTTGCAAATTTGCTTAATTCGTAGTATAATAAAAATACACAAATATTAAATTTAAAAATTAAAAGGAAATAAGTAAGCCTTCACGAAAATTTACAGTCCGTGCGTACATAGCAATAGATTTTGTTAGCACCCTTAATAGGACATGTATTCGTAACTGGTAACACAATTAGCATTATAATCTTTATCTTTAATTTTATGTTTGAAATCTTAATTAAGTTTAAATAATTCGGCACAGTTTGTCCTCACGGACGGCCATTACTTCGTTTGAACTAAATTAAATTAACACTTCGTTGAGCTTAATGAAGATAGTCATCAAACATTTACGAGGAAATATTTTGAGCTCATTAAAAATATCTCTAGCGATAGCCAAGTTGCTGTATAACTGGATTCTATATCTGAAAACTTTCGTTGTCTTTATTGTCTATATTTAATACTAGTAGAGCAAATAGGGGCGATAGTTGAAGAAGAATAAACGTGCTCCATAGAGGAATTACCAAGACCTCACAGATCACCTGCATATAAAAGGGACGTTTTAAGCCTCATTTCGTGTAACGAGCGGAGAGCTGCAGACCCATTTTCTCTTTCATTTTCTTGCCATCCTTTCCTTTTATCTTTTTTTTATAAATGAGTTGCAGATGCGTTGCCCAATCCTTCTGTCGTACATCACAGCCAAGATAGTCCAAAGTACATATTCGGGGATCAGTTTTTTCGGTATTAGGATACATTTTCGGGCTTTATAAAATGACGAAGGTCGGACTGTCGCTGGCTCTTGGGATGCTACAGGTGACTCGCTTGCTCGTTTGCATCCTTATTCCACAGTAAGAAAATACAAGGCTGACATATCATAGAACGATATCTGGAACATCTAAATGGGAGGCTGCACAGTTTTTTGAGTAGTATCTATGTTAAAGTTGTCCTTAATCTTTTTGCAGATTTAATAAACACACAAAAAAAGTTTGCGAAAAAAACGTTGGACGTAAATAAAAAAATAAAGAAGTGAATGTTTTCCTTTCACATCCTAAAATACGTATGTTTTGTGATAAATGCAAAGGGTACCAAAGGGTAATGGACCCTTCAATGGATTTGTGATGAGCGATAAACAAAATGGATCCAATATTCTGAACATGACAGCAGTCATTCTTTACAAGAAGCATTACCGTTTCTCAACCTGACCCTTTTGGTTGAAGACGTATTGTTTTTGAATCGACTAAAGGTGAGATCCTTTCTTATATTCTCACGAATATTTCACTTTGAAAAGAAATAATGTTACATTAGTGTTGAAGGTTAAAATTGCTTAACAAACTACTGGACCTACAAACGTGAAATTTGAAACGACATACGGCTTCGTTTTGTAATATCTAGGAAGGAATTTTTATATTGTTCCCAAAGACTGTGAAAAGGGTGAAATACTTTGTATGGAATGGTGAAATTTTAATTTTTTAAAAATGTGAAAATAAATGTATCATTTTTCTAGAGCGCTTAGTATTCCGTCGCATTACACTCGCGTGTAATAATTTTATAAATGCCCTCCGTGAGCAGCGCAGCCACTGATCCGACAATTTATTTTCATTTCTCCCCCGGTTCCCTCGGTTCTGAAATTTAACTAAACCCAATTTATTCTCGGAATGTTTTACTTTAAACACCCTACTTTATTAAGATTTGAAACAATATTTTAGCCATAGAACGCAGTAATTTGAGTTATTCATAAAGTCTAAGAACAATAATTTTAGATTTTATCAGACTTTGAACCTCCTTTGTGCGTTAAAGGAATCTTAAGACTAAGAGCTTACAATCCCTTTGCCACGGCCGAATAGAATATACCCAGATATTTTATGGCTGTCGTAAAAAGGCGGGTAATAGGTAAAGGAATAAAAAGGAGTATTTATTATTTGAACTCTGTTTGCGTGTACTTATGATTGAGAATCTGTTACAACGATTGCGTAGAATAATAACATCTGAATGTAGTTACATTATAAATGTTCACGTCAAAAACATTAGCAGCTACGATTTCAACTTCTATTTCACACTTTATTTGGTAAAAAAATGAATATCATTATTTGTAGTAAAAGATATGTGTTAAAATCGAGTCTGACTTTATGTAGTACGTCTACATAAACTTGACCCCTTGAATGGCCAACGGTGAGTAACGCAAGAGTTCAACCTAAGTTGGTTTTTTACGATTTTACAGAGTTCGTCCGAGATTTATCTCGGCAACCCATTTGTGATTTATCAATTTACTTACTATCTAACATATAATATAGGTTCTGATCAACTAACAAATAAGCTTATAAATTTCTTATGCCGTTTTTTAAGCCATTACGGTTTCGTTTTTTACCGGAACTAAACAACTAATTTTACCTCAACGATCAGAGGTCACCAGAACTATTTTTAAGCAACGGAATATGTTCACCTCTCATCATATTGACGTCATCATCAAAGATGTTGCCATCAAATCAATATTTTATTTTTGACACTGCATTTGAATGATGTTTTTCAAACTTAAATACATGTGTGAGCATGTAATAAAGTGTCGTACTTTTAGGACAAAAGCTATAAACGTGCAAATGGAAACGAAATTAAAACCCTTTCGGTATGACTATGAAATTGCTCGTAATACAACTTTATTCGCAATAAATTTCAGACATATGGCATAAAGTTTTGACGTGACGCAGCTGTAATGGCCCATTTGGATATTAAAATGATGAATATGTACACCAAAAGTAATTTCATAGATCAATTATATTAGATATATAAGTAAACTAAATAAACTCTCAAGACAAATCCTACCGGGGTAGCAGAGATAGCAACCGCTAGTCGCTATCCGCTGAGCTTATTAGGTTTTTTAACAAGACATGGCGTGAGTCTGTCTCTATGGATCACCGGAGAAGGTCACTAATAAAATAATTTATTGAAATTAACAAATAAAAATGGAACAGAACAAACATACGGAAGATAAATTTATTCAGTTTTAATATTGACAATAATTAACGTTGTATCTGCTGAAACGGGAAAATCATTTGTTTTTTCAAAGAAAATATATTGGAAAATCGAACTTCATTTGATGTTTAATCTCGTACTAATGATGGCTTTAAATTAATGAATACTTTCCAATAACAAATTAATGAAGCTATAGATGAAAATCGTTATTCTTTCTTGATGTAAAAACAACTTCACGTCTATTTTAACTAGCTGGGGTAGGTTGAGATCGTCTCAATATAGATTTGTGACAAATGACAAGATTATATTCTTTTTATAAATAAAAAATAATAACTGAATGTATGTTCGTAAGTAAGAAAACTGAACTGCTGCACCTATTTGAAAAATTCTGTTTTGGATGTATTTGTAATTTTCAGGAAAAGGTTTCGTAGTGAAACATTTAGTTTAAAAAATCTTTATGTAAATAGAGAGTTTGACAGTGTCCATGTACCTACTGATGTCATGGTTGCTATACCACTACATATTACGTTATATAATACCTATAATTTCAAGTTATTATCTGCGGAGTTAAGTTACAAAACATTCCTGCGAAAAAAATAAGTAGCATACCAATGTAAAATTGGTATGCTGTTAATGGTGAATAATATTCTTCAACATTTATTAGATACATACGTCCTCGAACTGCGACTAGAACAACAACGAAGCCGGTGACAACAGCTATTGCACGAAAGCGCTGCCTCGACCTTAGTACCCCGACCTCACAGAGTACGGGCGGGAAGAGATTCACGTCTATTGATTAAGTTCCCGCATTCCCAATTCCCATCCCATGTCATTTATTTCTTTTTTATAGCTTATGCTACTGCAGAGTTGCCAGTCGCCTAACTTTGGTGATCACCGACACCCACGAATAACTGCAACACTAGAGGAACTGGGGATGTGTTGCCAGGTTACGGAAGGAGTACGTTCTCTTCTTGAAGGACTCTAAATAGTATTGGATTGGAAAGTCTAAGTGCCCAATGAAGCAGTGACAAACTGAATTAAATTAAATTATCAGGCTTTTAGAAAATCCAATAAATTATTATTTATTTATTTCTACCACAAATGACCTTTTTGGGAATCAAATAAGATATTGAAAGCACAAGTGATTTCATCAAAGTAATCGGATTTGATTCGATCAATACACGAGTAAGAAGAGAAAGCGTTTAAAATGTAATATTCATGCAAAAGCCGACTTTGACACTTAGCGCTTTGTATATGTCACCGACTGTTTGTAAATTTCGACAGTTTGTCATCGGGCTAAAAATATAAAAAAAGTATCACAGTTCACAATTTGCTGACGATTTATAATACCTATGATTATATATTAACGAAGATAACAATCGGTCGGTGACATATATATTTATTTACGGCTGGTTAGTCCGTTTTCTTAGCAGCTCCCTCCTTTTGAAGATTTGCAACTACAATTACGATTTACAAATTAAAAAAAAATTACTGATGTAGGATTATATATATATATATATATATATTTGGTGCTCATGTTTTCTGTGAAAAATCAGAATAGAAATCAATGCGACGCCATTTCTCCTCCTGAGCAAATGTATGCAAATGTTTAGTACATTCGGATGTTACGGGGGCGCAGGCTAATGGAATAATGGGCTCTCGAGACGTGCCAACTGTCAAGGAGACAAAAGTAAACGGGAAATTATATAATGAATCTGGTATCTTGTTACGTGATACATGGTTTGAAATTCGAACTTTTACAAATAGAATCCATGTGTTTAAAAATCTGTCTGTCAATATCATGGGTAGGTAAATGTCGAAATATATTTTTGAAAGTCTGAATTTAATTTTAAATGTAAAAGTACGAATCGGAAGTTAAAATCGATACCATATCGACGTTAGCAATCCTTCGTAGTTACAGACGGATAAAAACGTGAGAATAATTTAAATTGGACACTTTTTAAAGTTAAACATGTAACATTTTTTTATGATTTAAGTTGACTACGTTTCCACATAAAGAAGTATTAAAAAAAAATTTAATCAAATTATCTATTGTATGTACTTTCATTGTGAATCAAGGATTTTGTTATTAAATTTGCCGACAGAAGTGAAAATCTAAAACAGGCGGGAAGGCGCGACAATAGATCAAAAATGAATAAATATTTAACAAAAATAAACCCTTGTCTCTTAAGAATAAAACTCAATATTGAATACTAGAAAAATAAATGAAAAAAATGTCGTCGAAACTGTTTCAAATTCAAAAAAAATAATCAACAAAAACTCAACTCTTGTATCATAACAATAAAATTCAAGATTTAAAAATAGAAATAGGCATGCTGTTGTTAATGCATCTTGAGCATGCGATCTTCCGAAAGTATAAGATTTTCCCCTACCAAATATTGTTTAACGCGCCTAAATAAGTTTTCACTGCAATAATTTCACTAACAACTAAAAATCATACCAGCAACCAATACATTACTTATAATAATATCATGCAAATTCACCTGAGCGACGGCGACCACGAGTCTTGAACAAATGGGCTCCGCATTTCCTTTGCGTACTGTCGTCGCAGTAATTAATGAATTCCTATGTGCTTCAATTAACTACCTTCTAATATTGTCGACTAAGTTTTGATCGCGACTTCGTCTCCATCATATAATTACATCGATTCATGGAATTTAGATAAAACATAAATTTTGGCATCGGAAGCTACAACAATATCGTATTTTTATGTGAAAAATTTGCACCGTTTTTTCATCTCCGTCTCAGCATTTTTAATAATAACAATGAATTACATTTTTTGAAGTAAAAACTTCTTAAGCCGCGTTAGAAGATGTCTGCTTGGGGAAAATCTTATAGATTCGGAAGATCGACATGCAACATGCTTATTTGAATTTGGAACAGTTTCGACTTCCAAATTCTTTTGCATTTTTTATTTTTGTATAAAATTTTGAATTTTATTGTTAAGACACAAGGGTTAATTTTTGTTGATTATTTATTTATTTTTGAATTATCGCGCCTGTTTTGAGTTTACACTTCTGTCGGCAGTTCTTATGACTGGCTGTTTTTTTTTTTAAATTCAGTAGTTACATCAAAATGCAAGTCAGATGCAGCATGGATTTTACGATTATTTCACCAATTTCACAGCCTTAGGAATAGATTTTGAGAATTACGGTCCGGATTATAGTGAGCATAACAAAAGCAAAAAGGTCCGGTAGTTTTTGTTGTTCGTTGATAGATCTTAGATCTTAGACTATCTTATAATTTAATTAGAAACACTGTGATAAAGTCAGACATTGTTATATATATACGTTACTAGAACTAACAAAGCGTTTTTGTAAAGTTAAGTTCATTAATTCTATAGAATAGTTGTACACAATACAAATTAATGAAGCCGGAGATGGCACAAAGGACAACCGTCCCATTATTTCGAAGGACAATAGTTACGCAATATACATACTTCTGTCAGTTTTTCATCTTATTTTATTGTTATTTACAGAAATAGTATTAATAAATAAGACATAAGAAATGTATACTTACCCTTATCTGTTATTTGATCAGGATCTAGATTATATGTTAAATAATATGTTCATTGATAAAAGTGGTTTGCCGTGCTAAATCTTTGACCGACATCGTTAAATCGTATGAACCAAATTATGTTGAAGCCCTGCGGAATTCATCGTTGACGATTCCAGGGGTCAAGTTAATGTGGATGTTCTGTTGAACAATCCATTTCCGCTTATTACAAACAATATTAACTTATATCCAACATTTTATTTTATTAACAGATTCTAACCTAACTTGTTTTGATATTTTGACATGTGACAGTGTGGTCAGTATGAAATATCAACTAATTACTAAATATTACTATGATAGCTGAACACTGACCATAACTGAGATAAGTAGTAACAATCGCATAGTGTTTACCAGGTTGACAATGACAGATCGAGTTATATATACTATATACACCAACAGTGGTAGAGCACGCAACAACAACATCTGTTGCACGAATGGGCCGGCTCGACCGGTGAAATACCACGATCGCACAGAAAACAGGCGTGAAGTAGAAGTACTCTGTGTTTCGTCTGATGAGTGAGGTGCCAGAGGCCTAATTACAGTCCTCTTCCTCTTCCTACCCTTTCCTTATAAGGATAGGATAGGAACGGGAAGTGGATTGGACGGGGAGAAGGGGCAGTAAAAAGGAAATATCCTTTTTCCTGTCTATCCACTCCTCTGTCCATCACAGGTAGGCAACGCATCCGCAACACATTTGCTTGTTGCGGATGTCTATGGGTAGCGCTCACAAAACATCAGGTGATCCGCTTGCTCGTTTGCCACTTTCCACCATAAAAAAAAACCAAACCAGTAAGTAGGTAGGCTTGTGAAGCATGCGGGATATCACAAAGTGGGAGGAGTCCTAGGTCCAGCACTGGATGTATTTTTGTTGAAGATGATGAATTAAAATAATGTATTTTTAGGACACATTTTTTTTTATTTTATTTTTAGGACACACCAAACGGGTCTTATTAAATGCTTAGATTAACATCAAAATTCAGACCGGCAGGCGCCGGACAGTCGTGACAGAGTATATTTGCGACTGTTCCGTATAATTAATAACGCGAGCACCGGAAACTAAAGGAGCTTCCCAGGATAATAAATTACTATGAAACGGATGCCTAAATGTAGGATTCTAGAATAGATCTAGAATTTATACTTATTTTAGTTTAATTTGTCTTCGTTTGAAAATAAGCAAAGTTATAAAACCTAAAATAATAAATTCATTTATTCAAAACTATTTAAATTACGTATACAATCCACTCGCCCTAGATATTAAATCGCTGTTCAAAACTTCGAGCTCTGTCTAAAGGTAAATTTGACGGAGAACCTACATAATTGGAGTTGATTTGGTAATTGAAAACAAACTTGTCAGTACCGCAGGCTGTTTACCGTATAGTATGTAGTTTCTACTTGATGAATAGGTGGTAAAATAGGTATACGGTGTTTTAGAAGTTATTATTTAATCTTGTACGTAGACCGAACTAGTCTATCTAAATTTTCTGAGTTAACAGCGGCATTTATAACCCTTCCTTAAATAAACGCAAGTTTCCAGAAAAATAATATTTTAATGACCGATCATAGAGGTCAATTATGATACGCCAGGCGCCATCTTTTGTGACTGTTGTTTTTTTTTATTTAATACACATGGTTTGGTAATTCAGTTTCTCTTTTAAAGAATAGATGTATATGAAAATAAAATGTTGCATACATATTTCGTAGGATGGCATCAACTTTCCTATATTTACGTAACTTAACTCTGTGGACAATAAAGAAATTATTTCTGAGAGTGATTTGCAAATAGTGGCTGCGGCGACTCTCTGGCGGCTTCTCGAGTTCGGTTAAATTACGGTTCTCTATTACCGCTCGGCTTACTATATTTCCTTGATAAGTAATTGTTATAAGTTCTCTCCTGTCTTTTAAATATAACGGAGCAGTTCGAAATAGCAATACGTATATGCATTTATTCATTTTTCATCGATCTATGACACTTTTAAAAGACTACGGTAGGTTACAATTTTAACAGATGATTGATCACTTTTTTACACGGATACGCCAGATGGCGCGTTAGTTGCAATCTGTTATTTTCCTTCTCTACTTTGATTGTTCAATTTAATTCAATCCTAGCTCCACTATTTGCATCTAGACTAACCTCTGTTCCTTTTTTACTCCCTTCTAGATTGGTAATACTTCTGTGAATCTTGATTTTTTCAGATGTTTATTGGGTAGCGGTAATAATTATATGCTCGTTGATCAGTTTGCGAAAGCATAGTGTGGGCTGAAAGCTTTTAGAGCAGCAGTATCGACCTTCGAAAGAAGACGGCACTTTAAGACGAAGATGAATTCACTAAGATCAAAGTTCCTAGTTCTGATGTCTCGATGTGCCTCGGTCTGATCAAAAACAGAGGCTACAAAGGGTTACTGCTTTTAAAACCAATAGGTACTGTAATTATTAAAAATCTAAAGATGAGCGAACAAACACATAGACTTTATTTGATATAGAAGAAATTTACTTACTTTTATACATATCCGAGCAAAATGACGTGATACCTAAGTCCGTTGACGTCACAGTAGCTTGCTTATAGTGTATAAAAAAGTTTAGATCGTGAAATAATTAACGAAAAAAGTATAGCTTTGGCACCCACTGTAGAAACAAACAACAGTACATGTACGTTTACTTAATATATTGGTTCACATTCTGATTCTAACCTATTATAAAGGCTATTAAATAATAATAATGGGTAATTTCAGTAAATAACCCGTCTAACGTTATACAAAGTAACAGTTATTATCATACAAAATGGTTCAAATATCAAATTAAACGTTGAATCATATAAATTTGATAATGTTATAAGAAGAAATTTGTTTTATCTTGGAAATGTTGTTGAGCGAAATTAGGATGCCTCTTCGTGTAGGAATGTTAACAAAACATTCTTGTTAATTGGTCGTCGTGACTGTACATTCCTTACTAATTCGTGTAGTGAATTCACTAAGCGTTGGCGTTATTTGAAGCTCTTTTGTGCTTGATATTACAATGACAGAATTCGTACCTTTGTTTAGCATTTTCTTTGTCACGAATGTCACAAACACAACACCGACAAAAAAAATGTAATTGTTAAAGCCAATTAGTCAAAACCTTTGTTGTATGTGACTTAATTAGAGTATTAGCGAGATCGCAACAGAACAGATGTGATCTCGATGGCATTAAACTGCTTGTTGTTCAAACCAAACCTGTCACCTGCACATTACAATGAGTATTAATACCGCATTGTGTATCGTCAGACTTTGCTTCATAGAAACATTCTGACTACTTACTAGTGTGCCTACGTCACAATACATAGCCCCCATTCATTATGTTTTTTTATAACAAAAGGTGAAAACGAGCAAGTGGTTTCCTCGATATGAAGTGACTGTTACCTATATGCTGTAGCATGCTAGTAAGTTGCAGATTCGTTGTTCTTTTCATGGGCATTCATTTTTCCTTCTCCTTTTCATCCCCTCTCCGTTAAATCTTATTCCCATTCCCATAGTTTTCATATTAGAAAAGGATAAGAAGGGGGAAAAACTAGAATGTAAACTGGAGGCGTTCCGGCACCTCACTCAACAAACGAAACACCGATACTTTTACTTTACGTCTTTGCACTATAAGTTCGTATTCACTAGTTCCTTTAGTTATTTGTAAATCTTTAACTTATGGTACCTACGTACTAAGATTGAGAATAACGAATAAATGGAATTCCATGATCTCTGCCTACCCCTCTGGGTTACGGGCGTGAGCGCATATTTATTTTTTATTTCAGAGTAGCATTAAGTGTAGCGGTATGTTATATCGTAAGAAGTGCATTGAATATATAATAACGTGTTAAGGCAAGCAAGACGAGAGGTCCACGTGCATTCCTGAGAGCGTTGTATTTGAATTTATAATGTTAGTGTAGATATTACGGCAATATTGTGTTTCAGAATTGCCGTGCACTGAGCTGTTATGTTTAAAGTAACTGCAACACCTTCATACTTAGATGTACTGAATTTCTGCACAAATTGTGTATTAGTATGTGAACTTATCTCGTGTTCCAAAGACGCGTTTTGCACAAAACGTGTATAATGTAAAAACATACTGCCAGTGTTATTATTTTTGTTATATTGACTAGATTTAAACAGAAGGTAAGATTGAATAGGTCAATAAATCATTATCGATTCGCTTTTATATAATGATTTAAAAAAATGATTTCATTTATTTACGCGAATAGGTACATAGGAATAAAATTAATTTTACGGATTTTATTGAGTACTAGCCATGAGCGCCAAGTACTAGAAACGTCGGGAACAAAAAACGTAAAACGAACGCGATAAAATCCGTAAAATTAGTTTTATTTCACTTTATATCCGATATAAACTTTTTACACAGTATTTATGACTTTTGATGTTTATATATTTGATGACAAAAGAAAAATATTTTGAAGAAAATAAAATGAAATCGCCTTGAAAATTCGAAACATTTAAAAGTAAGCAAGTAAACAGTTATTACAGCATTATTATCTCGACAGTAAATGAAAGCGGATACTCAAAAAATAATTAAAAGCTTTCAAGAACAAATGATTTAAGTAAGATTTGCGTCAAATTTTCCAAAGGTCACTGTTAGCACTTCATAAAGTTTCATTAAATTTGATCCTATTTTAATTGAAACGTCAATTGTTTGTAATAAATTCATTAATTGTTTTAACGAAAGTAGTTTTCACTAATACCTGTGTAATATTTACCACAGCTTAATTCATTCCCTGATTTCGAAAAATTCGTGTTAACGGAAAGTTCAAAAACAGATTTTTCACAATGTTGTTTAAAGATTTGTTTCGGGTATGTCTTTAAACGGCAAGAACGTATAGATCTGCAGCGATGTTATCAGTTCGATCGGAGAAAGCACCACGACCTCACAGAGGACAGTGAAATTGAGGCATTTTATGGTACTGTGTTCCGTTTGTTCATTGAGATGCCGACGATTGTCTCCCATTCCTCTCTCCTTTTCTATAAAATATCTCTTTCTTCTTCTTTTACTTAGACCTTGTTCGATTACTTGGAGTTGGCCTTCCTTGGTCTCATCTTCAATTTATGTTCTTGCGCTTCCTCTGTATTTAATTGAGCATTATTCGGGTCATTTTGTATCGTTGTCTGCTATGTTTTCGTGGTCAGTAGACAACTCTAGAGTAACCTTCACCATATGGTCGTCTGGGCGTCTCTGTATGTGGCTTTACCACCGTACTTTTCTTTTATTTGGTCTACTATGGGGCCACTTCGAAAGTTTTAATAATATCCCCTTCTCTTACATAAAAGTTGGACAAACATCTACATGCACAGCAACATAACTGTTTGTTTTATTATATGAAAAATACAAGTAGGCAGTAAATAAATTATTATGTAAGGGATCCTGTTCGTGATCGAAATTTATGGTGATCATTGGTAGTGGCCTACTTTCACCAGTGGTTGATTGTTAGCTAAATGAAGAAGAAGCCTGTTCAGTAAATAAACAAATATTTCCTTTTTATATGTATTACAATTAGTTTAAGTATCAATATTAGTATATATATATATTATACATAACATTATATTTATATTGTACATAATTCAGATGATGATGAGATGTTATATATATATATATCACACGTCATATGTACACAGTACGAACAGTACACTTGTATTGGTCTATTAGTGATATATAATCAATAATAATTAATTAGTTAGATTCATTAGCATATGTCTATAGAATCTGTCTTTGACAATGTTTTGGTGCAAAGATGTTACATACCTTGATAGAGCGTCCGGAATCTAAGTGAAGCCACCATAAGTGAATACAGAATCTTCATGTTCTAATTTTAAAAATGACGGTTTATGCTATGAAAAAACCATATATGTAAAAACCATAGACCAAAAAAGATAAGTGTACGAATATAACATTACACAGTAATTAATTAATTTTATGTTTTAATACACAACTAAATTTTCAATTTTAGCAATAACAATGTGGCGCCATAACATGTTATAGTGTGGTCAACATTGCAAAATTACATATGAACCCTAAACATACAACGAAATATAAAATACGATAAAAAAAGTGTTGTTAAAATATGTAATGTAATTTAATTTAATTTTGATTAACATTTGTGTTTATATTTGTAAACGTTGGTAAACATTCGCGGCAAAAATCGACCTTTACTTTTGAATGTTGAATTCGCGGCGGTGAAGGGCCACATCTCAGTTCGGTCAGTCATCACTGGCAATACGCACTGCTCATTGACTTTCGTCTTGAGACACTGCGGTAGATATTGGGACGAGAGGGTATCTCGCAACTTCCCGAACGCTCTCTTGATGATGATTGATCTCAATGTCGAAGTCAGACTTGCCTAGCTGCACAGTCTGTTCCAGGTAGACATACTCGTCAACAACTTCGAGTGTACGGCCTGCGATAGTTATTGCAGTGGGTGGAACATGGATGTTGAACAAGATTTTCGTCTTTTCCATGTTCATTTTGAGACCCACTCGTTCGGAATCTTCTTTGAGGCCACCGAGCATTGTACCAAGTTCTTCTACGGTTTCAGCCTTGACCACTATGTCATCGGAATATCGAAGGTGAGTGATATACTCGTCATTAATGTTGATACCAAGTCCTTTCTAGTCCAGAAGCTTAATGACATCTTCCAATGCCATGGTGGAGAGCTTCGGAGAAATAACATCACCCTGTCTTACACCGCGCTAGAGTTGGATAAGTTTCATATCTTGGCCCTGCAATCGGACTGACATGGTGGCATTTTCGTAAGCACTTCAGCGCTTTCCTGTACGATTCGGCATCGCTGGAGAAACTGCAGTACAGCCCAAGTCCCAACCGAGTCGAAGGCTTTCTCGTAGTCCACAAACGCTAAGATATGTGTCTACGTTACTATTTTTTAAAACGGAAAATGTTTTTTTTGGGAGGCTGGAAGTCGTCAAACCTACGAGCGAGACGATTCGTAATGACGTTCGAAAACAACTAGTACACATGGTCAGAAGTGCGATGGGCCTGTTTATATTTACGCTTAAGTGACAGACTAGCTGTCTTCTTCTTCTTTTTATTATTATGTTAATTAGGCTATCGTTATTATACCATTTATCTGATGAGTGT
>JWHW01022548.1:175631-192649 GCA_000931545.1 Papilio glaucus
GCATAATAATTGATCGTAGAACGTTAAAAATATATATTTTTAATTAAATAGTGTGTATAAATGTGCTTGTGTGTTTATAAATGTTATTAACGGTCAGACACAAGGGTGACACAGATCAATGTGACTCGATCAGTTCAGGTATTACACACGAGCAATTTACGTCAATACAAAGAGCAATAAATTTTCAATTCAATTTATTACCACTGAAAGTATTTGTTAAGTCAGACTTCGACTTCATTAAGTTATCTGATTGATCACAACCTTTATATATGTCACCGTCACATTGTAAATAACATCTATTTATAATCTCACTAGCCATAAACTGACAGTAAATTGTCAACTGAACGAATCATTGACAATTTGACGTATCATTCGCAACGAACCCAGCTTTGATAAACATCTCTTTAAGATATTATTTTTTATATCAATCATGTGACAACTTACCAAACCTAACCCACACTTGTCTTCCATTCTAACTATAATGTTAACGTGATAACGCAAGCTATATGTCAGTTCACAATCTAACGATTTAACTTCGACATGATATGAGCTGTCGAGAAATTGCACTCAAATTGTGAATGATTGGTTCAGTCTACAATTTGACGTTATTTTATTATATGACTAGTGAGATTACGAACTGACGAAGTTCACAATTTGAAGGTGACTGGTTTAAACATGACAGTTACTTTCAATTTATTCGAGTAACTGTAAAATAAATGTTATTTAGTATATGTATGATCACTTTTAACCACTTCACTGTATGTTTCCTTCTAGTTGTTTCAGTTAATTTTTTAATACTGAAACGTATTCTTATTGGAGTTGGCCGAATATGGTTTGAACCAAAAACGAATTTCGGTCGAACGTTCGGTAAATTATCAAAATTCGGCCGAAGTTCGGTTGCTCCTACTTTGTGTTGTGCTTGATGTTTTTGCAGTAGTAAAAGTAGTAAGATTTATTCTATTTTCTGGCTTAAAAATTAAAATGAAAATGACTACGTTTTTTATTAATTTCAGTAAAAACAATTACATTTTTTTAAAATTCCGAATACATAATAATGAATATTTATTGGAATATTAGTTTCATTTCATTTGATTTATAGAAATAGATTTTTTTTGTTAAATAAGTAGCAATTACAAACAACAAATAAATGGCGATGGTTATGAAGTGTTTGTTTTAGTAGTAGAAGTAACGAAATACAATCTAAATATGCAAATATTATATAGAAATTTATAGGGGCCTTGATCGTTTACTGAGAACTTAAGTTCCAATTAATCATCTCAGATAGTGGAACTGTACACATCGGAAAAGTTTTATTTACAAGGGACTTGGAACTCAATCTACAAACATCCGCTCCGAATGGATATTTGTGTATTGTATCAGTCTTTGTTTCTGGGAATCGTAAGTCATTAATGTAAAATAAATGTAAAAATGTAAGAAAATGTAAATTTAAATTAAATGCGCCTAAAATCATTCCTTAGAAAAGACGGCATTTTGTTGTTGTTTTTAGTTTATGTGTTTAGAGTTACGTTATATATGTCAGAGTAGGACTGTGAACATAGTCAGTTTATAATCTTACTAATGATACTGTAAAGTGACGGAAAATATCTCCCTATCTGCTTATACATGTCACCGAGCGGCTGTTAAGTTCATCAGTTTCTAATCGGACTAGCCAAAATTATAAGCTGCCTTTAATTGTGAACTAAACAGAAATAAACATAGACAATTTGTCGTATCATCATGACGTAAAAGTAACAACTACTTTTTTTGATAAACATCTTTTTAAGATACTAATTTTATATATACCTCCTAATTATAATGACCACCCGAATGAAACTGTGGTGTAACAACAATAAACTAAAATAAATAACCAAAATATTTTAGATAAAATTCACATAAATGTCGCGTCCCGCTCATGAACGAACCGCTGCGTGTGCGCCGGCTATCCATGTCGGTCTATCGCCCTATAAAGCTAACCTGTAATTATCTTCCTTTCTAACTTAAAATTTGACGTAATAACGTAAATAACGCAAGCCAAATCTGTTGAGATATGACACACCAAATTATAAATAATTCGTTAAGTTCACAATTTGCTGACAGTTTATAATATTCCTTGTCCGATTATAATCTGACGATTCACAATCGCTCCTTGACATAAATAGAATATTTTAGAAAAACTTATTAATAAGAAAACAATACCTTTTAAACTAATATGTCTGTATTCACACCCATGACAGCCCAAGGCGAGGTCCTATTTCGGGCTCCCTTAAGCCTAGTCGAAGCGACCTAAGAGCTCCGCGGCCACCCAATCCGGTAACAACCAAAAAGTAACTGCCGTTTGGAGGCAGCCAAAGGAGCCCTTGGGCTTAGTTGCTGCAAAGAGGTTATAGCTAGGCGCCCTCTGCGCTCTGCCGCTTCAAACCCGGTGAATTTGCAAAAGCCTCCTCAAGGCTCACAGTGACAAGTCAGACACAAAAACACACCTATACACCCTCATTTTTAAACTTCATCTTTTCCACCGATCTCATTTATAATCGAGCGACTTCCTAACTTATCAGAATAACAAATTAAGTTAAGTATTCAGCGTGTCATCTATTCTTGTTTAAATATTCTAATGTATCAGCTAGTATATACGTAATATCAATGGACTTCAATATAACTTTATATTATGTACTACTAAGATGTAGAGCAGTTTTTTTCACATTTCTTTGGAAGAAATATTTCGCGTTGCTTTGTACTTTGCTTATGTATTTTACTTTGTGACAAATATTCATTCAACGAGCGCAATTAAGAATTCTCGAGAGAATTTGTTATAAATGATTGTCCTTTAGTTAACATATAATAAATCTTTATAAACTTTTTTGATTTTTATACTGCAGTATCTTCCCCAACCTTTTGCAACTTCGTTATAGAAGCTTCGCGACTCCCCAGGGCGTCGCGACCCACACGTTGAAAAATATTGCTGTAGAGTGTGTAAGCCGTGTATAGAGCTATGTATTAATTGGCGGTCCTTGCAAAACATTGACTGAGTTTTACTCAATCAAAATATGTACCTACATACATTCTCAGGTTCGCGACTAAGATGTGTATTAATCACTTGTTAAAAAAACTCAAGTAAAATTTATAATAAAAACAAAACAGCATTTTGTTGCTATAATTTTTATAATTAGCATACAGCAGCATTCACAAATTATTTATTAATTTTTAAAAATGGATTTTTTATGATAAATATTCAATATTCTGAACATCTATTAACCCAAGAACTCAGCTTAATTACTTTATAAGTCCGCGTCCCCGCGAAATACCTGTTATTGAGGTTGTAATTAAGGGTTTCTATGAAGGCTTTGAACTCTGCGTGCCTTAACAAATTCACCAAGGTATAATTTCTGTCCATAAGATAAAGGAGAACAGGTTAGTTAGTGAGATTTGTTTCGACTTAAAATCAGACATTTGAAATTATATTTCATATTTATTTGAATACAAAATCTATAATAATACTACAGAACCACGTATTAAAAGGAACGTATAAGGTTTTCTGAATTCTTTGATACCAATAGGAAGTTAGACAAAATACAACAACAAAACTTCTAACGTCTTTGCAGCCAATAAAACATTGCCTAAGGCACAAATAAATAAAATTTCAGTCGGCAATGGCATTTGATTTGAAAACAAATTAAAAAAAGTAAAGTATGCGTCAACGCTAAAAAGGAAACAAATTCAATAACTTTTCAATCTCCTACGATCGATCGATGTCTATGCTTCTGTTTCCGGAACTGTTGAATACTAATATTAAATTGTTTTCCGTGCCCGGCTCTGTCTGGTCAGGATTCCACGTTCTGAATTGAACCCACGACCCTGCTACAACGTACTAGTAGCTTTATCGTTAGGCTACGATTTTGTCGGTTGTCGATATTAGAAGGTATTCTGGTTGCTATAAATTTTGCAGTGCGGCAGCGCTCGTTATTTCAAAGTAAATAACTTTGAAAATAATTTTATCATAAGCAGAGTACCGGCATACTTTACTCGTTAATATTATCATCATTCCCGATTAAGAGCCTGTCCAGATGAAGCGTTTTACGCGCGTTACGACGCGCGCGAAGCCACATGCGCGTTCCCGAGATACTTGAGCACCATACATCCCGTATCATATCAACGCTCGTAATACGGGTGTGTGAAAACACGTTTGTAAAACGCTTGCTTCCAGCGGTACTCTCGATACTCAGCGCCTATTGCTGCATCCAGAACTACGCGCGTGTCCGTAGCGAGTGGACGTATTTCAGAATGGAGGTCGAGCGTAATAGCTTCAGTTCCTCCCATAATCATCTTGCTTAAAAACGCGCTTCAAGCGCCACATTTGACAATTTGAAAAGTAAAAAACTAATTGAAACGTATGGTTACGCGCATAAAACGCATCATCTGGACAGGCTCTAAGGCCTTCCACGTTTCAAACATTTTCGTACAAAGATTTATTATATTGAAGCGCCAATAGACTAATAGTTTAGGGTAGGAGGGTGAGGTTCTCGGTTCGAACCCGCCATTCGACTAGTGTCGTGAACCATATCCTAGAAGTATTAATAAATTATTTCAAAATAATCTACTACTTAAAATTATCTAATAGCGAATAGCGATTTTCAATTTCCGTTTTACGGACTTTTTCATCTGTCTACCCACAAAATAATTATAAAAATGTAAGGAAAAAACCACCTAATAATACTAATAAATATAAAATACAGCCGGCTAATCATTTAAATTCACCTTCCACGTATTTACATGCAGGCTCTGTTAACTTTGACTCGCTTCAACTAACTAAATCTATATCTTAAAATAGGATATTAGTAAAGAGAATACCGAGATGATCGACGACTACTCTTTTAACTTATCTTATGGTATAAAATTACTTAATAATAATAACTATTATCACAGATTATTATTAACACTAATATTATAAAGAGTGAATTGTGAGGATTGTATGTTTGTAACGAAAAGCCTCAAAAAGTAGTGGACCGATTTCAAAAATTCTTTCACCATTAGGAACATGCTACATTATCTGAATGTAAATAAGACCCTGAATAACATAAGCTATAGTTATTACTAGAAAAAAAATTAGAGGATATACGAAAATTTTTAGCGAGGAAAATGATAAAAGAATGCGTGCGAAATCGCCAGCTAATATTTATAAATAGTAATCAGCTCATACAGAGAAGCGCGTCGAAAGCGATGAGGTATCTATATCTCATCGCTAGAGGGCGTTACACCATAAGAGAGCGTCACGCCGTATGCCGTCACGGCGATATTATTTTCAATAGATGTTTCACGTCAAAATAAAAATTATATAAAGGTCTCTAGTACACGCTGGTGGAAGTAATGAATATAAACTAAACAGGACATTATTCCTGCAAGTAACATTAAAATACAGCTCGGAATTTAATGGACTACTCTAAGAAGTTTTAATATAACCATTAAGACTACGAGGAATTTGAGAGTAATCCTGTTTGATGTGGTGAGGTTTTATTTGAGAAAATTAAATTGTTTTGAAGCTTGATTCCTTCAAATTTATTACTGGAAATGGAGTATTTGAAACTTAAAAGAGTATTTACTTTCATAATGGATCTTTATCTTAAATGCTTGTTTAAAAATATAAAATTGGGTCACGCATTTGATTTCAATTCAATTTCTCGTGTTGTGTCTTAAAACTGTACCAGAGTAATTTATTATAATCATTTTATATCTCTTTGGAAAATGAATTTTCCTTCAGCTTATAGTTATCACTAGTGATCCGCCTCAGCTTCTCGCGGGTAGCTCTGGATGTTAATCCGATCGCTATCAAACTTCACAGGATCACCCGCTAGACCAATCTGAAGATTTTCTGACAATTTCATCGAAATCGGTCTAGCCGTTTAGGAGTCTATAGGGAACAAACACATCGCCTTTTGTACAGATTTAACTGTCTTCACAATCATACGGTGACATATACACATAAACTTTATGAAATAGCATTCGCCATATATTTATGTGGTAAGTACATATATCATCATGTAGTATAAATTTTAAACGAAATGGAAAAAACGGATGCATGATTTTATACAAAAGAATTCAGAAAGTTCCATAAAGTTCCAAAACGAGCACAGTGAGATTCGGAAACATTCTGGAACGAAATTACTACGGCTGACTATTGAATTTTGTTTCAGGACGTTTCCGAATCTCACTGCGACTTTATTTTTTATTTTAGCGTAATAACATTTTTAAAACATAATGCAAATAAACTGGGTGCATTCGGAATAATCCTAGCGAGACTAATTACGTAGTTTATAGGCACAGGTCACTATAAATCTCTACTGGCACAATTTACGATCAGTCTCCTGCCAATTCCAAATGTAATGAAGGGTTATACAAATGCACAATCCACGCGCGCTAAACTATGGACCGTCGAAGCCACGAATTTACCCTAGTATAACTAGCGTAAATTCGGAGCGATCCATATGATCGCTGAGAGCGCAGAACCTGAGAACTAAATTCTTATTTCTTACAATGAACGAAATACGTTAGTAGAATTCAGTAAGGAGCGTCTACTTCGGTAAGGAGCGTCGGGGATTTTTAATTATTCTTCCTTATTTTTTTTTTGTTGAATCAACATCGTGAGTTGCTCCAAAAATTTTGATTTTATTTTAAATTAAATGTCATTATATAAGGTCTAAGGTCATCTATCGATATTTATAGATATCTGTGAAAAAATAATCAAATATATACCTCGCGAACCATACATTTTTCCGGGACAGAAAACAGTCTATGTGCTATTCTAGACTATAATCTATCTCTGTGCCAAATTTCATCCAGATCCATTAATCCGTTTTGGCGTGAAAGAGTAACAAACATCCATCCATCCCAGCTTTCGCATGTATAATGTAGTATATAAGATTATAACCGGAATTGAGAATAAATAATTTATTGTTAATTTAGTTGACAGATGCCTAATACAACGAGCGTTTGTGTTGTTGTTCTTACAACAAAGGGCACGCAACAAAGCTAGTTGCTATGGCTTTAATTGCTCAGGTCGAAATGGCTACGTCATTCGTACCTTTCTTTTGATGACGATTGTGGCTCGTTTAATTGTGTGGATCAAAGTGGCAGATATTATTTAAACCATATATAATGAACTCATCAGCCGATTCGTCAGTTGTAGTTATCTCGGTAAACCAATTTCTGAGGATTAAATTTTGATTGTAAGGCTGAGTAATTTTCATTATGCAGTACGAAACATTATCTTAATATCTGAAATTTTAAATATTGTCGTTACAATTATATGGCTAACTAACGTGGTAAGTAGGTAATAATTTGAGTTATAGTTAATTTTGTGTCGTTCATGGTTACGCGGTTGAATCCGATCCTAATTACTTTCAATAAAACTATAAATGAAATTTTTCAGTAATGATTAATGTAGTATATTTCTGATACCGCGTGGTTCGTTTTACCTATCGGTGAAAAAAAATCTTAACCTGTAAATTCTACTGTTCGACAATAAAACTCGGTTTTTGAACATTTAAATTTAAATTTCATAGGTAATACGCATGCAGAATACATTAAGACTTGTCACTCA
This sequence comes from Papilio glaucus, assembly GCA_000931545.1. Classification (NCBI taxonomy): domain Eukaryota; kingdom Metazoa; phylum Arthropoda; class Insecta; order Lepidoptera; family Papilionidae; genus Papilio; species Papilio glaucus. The sequence goes on from JWHW01022548.1 coordinate 183,223, forward strand.
TATCTCATCACCATATCATGTTCTTGGCATTGCACACTTATCCACGTACTTTATTATTTCTTCGAATGACTAAATTTGTCACTCGAAATTATTACGAAGTAAACTTTATCCATGCTTACAGCTGTGACGTCATCGGACTTACGGATCATGTTATTGTGCACTCGTAGTAAATCCAACACCAATCCTTGAAAAATGTAAAGTTCGTTACTGTCAATAACATTATTTAAAGACCAAAACAACAAAAATATCTTACAAATTCTATTTAAACTAAAATGTATAAAAAATTATTCAAGCAAAACTCTGATTTATGTTGAAGTGAATTAAGTTGACGTTTATTGGATCTGAGGGAACGCGACAAGAAGTTATTAAGTCATTCTTTTGTTATTCTGATATAATAACATTGGACGAACAAGAAATTTCAATGTCTCACGTCAAAAATAATAATATTCCGGTTTCCTTTACCATAATATCCTCACGGGATACGATCGTGACCGTACAATGTAATGTATTAGAGGCTAAATTAACCGGACAGATTTTACCATTATTGCTTGATTTTTTTAATTTTATTATTAAATGTAACCAATAAATATAGTCTTATATCTTTTAATACATAAAGATTATCACTGAGTGCACATTAAATCAAAAGTGTGACAGGGGCGGATCCTATCGTCATAATCTTCGAACTGATGACAAGAAAACAATTATGATCTTTAAATTGTATTACAAAAATTTGCCTCGGCTAAGAATCCAAGCACCTTCATAACTAGACACATAGTCCGTACGCAAAGGTTTGCTGATGACTTTCTCTTCATAGGGTTGCGTTCGGTGATGGGGCGCAGGAAGTCAAGTTTTTGGGCACGTATAATACAATGTTAGTTTTTTTGAATGTAAATGTAATTATTTATTTGAAGAAATGTGATGGATATCCTTGTTGAGTATTGCGTGCATTACTACAATTGTATTTTATATCTGGATCATTTAAAAACCAAAGTAGAAATCGTGAAATGTTCGAGGCGTAATTCTAAAGCGTAACAAGTAACAAAATTTAGCAAGAACTTAAATAATATAAAAATAAGTTTTTAAAAAGTTTACAACTTTTGTGAAGGTTGAGTGAGTAATTTTCCTTGTCACACTACCGAAAGTATATAAATCACCAAATTTCATTTGAATTTGATAATAAACAAGCTTTGACAACCTTTATAGAACTTTGGGTCGCAAAGTTACAAACTTAAAAATGAAAAAGTTTTATTAACTTTGGACTTAAAGCAACTAACGATTTTTATAAATCGATTAACTTTAACGCCCTCAACACTACTGGGGTAGGAGACAGAATGTGTTTACTATTTGAGTTCCCAATTTGTGTTTGCCAATTTTTTAAAAAGCGTCCCGGGTAATTATTACTTAAAAAATCCAAGCATCAACGGGCGCCAAACAAATCTAACAAAAACCTTCAGCTTGTTATTCCACAACTAACTAGTCATTTAAAAAAATATATATAACACAATCTTTACCTACTCATATTATACCTATTTCTATGTTTTGATATCAAAAATCTTCACATCTAATTATAGTTAGTAAAAAAAAATACGTTGTCTGGGTAACGAAAAATAAATTCGATATATTTAGTTACAAAGGTTTTGATTAAAGTCAATGAGGCATTATGTTTCGAACAAACGAAATAATTACCGCCCTGGGGTCCAAAGGGAAAATTGCGTAAGAAAATAAACAATTTGGAAATTTTGTAGCATATTTACGACGGATCCATTGCTGATAAACTGTTTCAATATATCGACAGACTGGAGTAAAGAGAATAGATATAATATACGAAACGACGTCTATAATTTTTTTTATTTAATTTTTTGACTGAGAAGGGGAGCAAAGATCTTTCTCGTGAAACAATGTTTTGTGAACGTGAAAAATTATACATGTACAGTATGACCGTAGTCCGGCCCGCAGTTTTAAGCCAACCCTGCTCGGGAAGAAAAAAAGTAGGTGATAAAAATAATTATTAGCACGCAACATCTTCCTCAAATCACTAACAAACAAACATTCGTAACATTTATAATAACAAACATTTATAATATCAACTAGGATCTTTAAAATAGTATCCCAAATAAGTATATCGGTGACTTCTACGGTAACGCAAAAATAAGACTGCCGACAGAAGTGAAAACTTAAAACTAAATAAAAAAATAATCAACAAAATTAAACCCATGTTTATTAACAAAAAAAGTTCAAAATTGAGTACAAGAAAAATATAAGAAAATAGTTCGTCGAAACTATTCCAAATTCAAATTAGCATGTTGTTGACGCAAGTAGCATGTCGCGCTGTTGTTGACGCGAACCTTTAACATTTTCCCCTACCAGATATCGTCTAACGCGGCTAAAGAAGTTTTCACTTCAAACATATTGTGTAAAAACACGTACCTAATCTTATAAAATATGACTTAGATTTGAAAATAAAATAAAATAAATACGAGTCTTTTATTCCCTCTGCGAGTTCTCTATGAAAGCACTGTATTAGATAAAACGCTGCGGTATTATTTCGTCTGGACAGGTCATAACTAAGATTAAATCTTATTCACAATTATGTGTATTGCGACTTTCATTGTTCTATGACATTCATGTTATGAATTTAGCGAAATTAAAGTTATTTCTCGTGTATTATAAAGTCCTTCATTATTTTAAGTTCATTTCGCAAAATGAATTGCTGTCTGTCCAACATCAACAGAGCGTATTTTATAAAATAAGAATAACTCTCATATGGACTCTTATATTTTGGACAATTCATACAGTATCTTTATAAATTATAGCCTATGTGTTATTCTGATATATAAGCTATATTATTGTAAAGTTTCATTAAAATCCATTCGGTAGTTTTTGCGTGAAAGAGAAACAAACATCCATACATACAAACTTTCGCGTTTATAATATTAGTAGGAAATCTAAATATTCCAAATATTTGCCCTGCAAAAATGATGTCGATAATGAAAAGGACAAAACTTGAAAACTTCTGATATTTTACTCTTTTTAACCCCATCACATTTTGATTTGCGACCAAATATTAGGCAGAACATTACAACAATTGAAAATATTTAGCAAAACGTATTAAAATAGTTGCCAAATGAACGTACAAAAAGTTTTGATATGTATGTACGTAAATCTGATAAAATTTTATTTACTTGCGAAGTGGAAACTTCAATCGATGTGTCTGGCAACATTTTTTTTATAAGAGAAGGGGGCAAACGAGCGGCGAGAACACTGGGGTGATCAACGTCGCCCATGGACACCTGCAACACCAGAGGAACTGCAAATGCGTTGCCGAAGGCGAAGAAGAAGGACCCTAAGTCGTACTGGTATGTACTGTAAATTCTTATGTAATAATAATAATATATGTATGTATATTATTATATTTTATTATTATTATATAAATTCTTATGTATTCTATGATAATTTAGCAGGAAACATCCTTTTCCTCCTGTTCCCTCGGTCTCAAAGTGGGCAACGCATCAGTAACTCATTTGCTTGTTGCAGATGCCACGTAACATCAGGTGAACCGCTTGCTCGTTTACCATCTTCTATAAAAATAAAATGCACGAATTTTGTGCATATTTATTATGTGTTGATGTGACTACAATTGCGCTAAACGATAGTACGAAAAAGTAGTAGTCAGTTGTACAGCTTTAGTATACCTTCAAAGAAAAAATTACAGTGTTTTTTTTTTTCTTTATTTATTCGGGACTTTTGTCTTACAGGACATGTCAGTCCCATTGTTCCTTATACTAACTTATGCACTAACATTTTATCGTAATAAAATTAAATTACAGTGTTCAAAAACACAAGTAAGCCTGGCGTCCATTCGCTTTTTATATATTAAAAATATATATCGTACAAACGCCGCGTCCCAGTTAATTTACAGAATCATCAACGGTTTTATTGTAAGCAATTCGGGACAGCGTCTCTATGGCTATCATTAACTTTTACTTCCGGATGTGCCGAGTGGGTAATTTAAGGAAAAGAGGTGTCCAACATCATGAAATTTTGCACACATATTGTGTTCAAAATTTCATGACAAACACACAAAGTCACATTCGCATTTATATTAAGCCAGGATATTAAACTTTATCAAAATCCCTTCATTTTAGTAGTTTGTACGCGAGAGTCCTCCATCCTCACTATCGTTTGTAATATTAGTAGGATGTGCACCGCAGTAGGTGAATGAATATTAAAGTCTAACACCCCAACTTTGTCGTTAATCTAAGTGTACGCAACGTTAGCTAACTAAAATTTAATTTAGCAATCAAAAGTGAAATTGCCACGCGCCGTGTAAACCATAATTTGAAAACTATTTTAATTAAATGAGATTTTGTCTTGAATGTTGTAAATTTGATAAAATGATCTAAATTTAATTAAAATATTTGTTTATATAATCTTTATTTTTGTATACACTTCGAATGATCCAAGAGTTAAAGTTTGTTGAACTTTAAATGAGTCGACATCGTATTAATATTGATAAAATCTCTATATACCATAACCCTAATGAAAGTTTAATAGCTTAACGTAATATTTATGTACGAGTTGCCTCAAGTGGTGGTGGTAAAAGGCAGGAAATTGTCTTAAAACCGTATGGTTGTGGAATACGTATCACCACTATGGTGTGGATGTTTTGTCAGCGAAACTCAGCGGCAGGAGTCCACACAGTTCTATACACTATTTAGGGTATAGATGGCAAACAAATGCTAAGACAAAATAAGAAAAAAGAGTTAAAATGTTAGAACACAGTTTATCAAACTTGTTTTTTATGGAATAATATTGCAAACGAGCAAGCTGGGCACCTGATGTTAAGTGAACGCTACCCATAGACATCCGCAACAAGCACATGTGTTGCGGATGCATTACATTACATAACATTTTCTACCTCTGGTGCCGACTCACAAGCCTTAGCTTTTGTATTAGTTTGTTTATTTTTTCTTTTGAAAAATCTTTACAGGATTCCATCTAAATAACTAAAACTGTATTGAATGTAAACAAAAACTTTATTTTGTTATTCATTTAGTTCTTGCAACACAATGGACTAATGATCGTAATTGTTTCAAGCAGTTACCGCACTCTTAGCGTAAAATGGCGCTGTGTTCGTGACATTTGAACAAAGGTAAGTAGAACAAAGCGATATAATTACGTGGGTAGCAGCAGAACTTAGACGTTTCATATAACAACCAACCGTTTATTTACTGATTCAGTTGGTTCATTAGTTGCACAGAAATATTGCAGGGATGTTTTCATATATGTTGTAGCGTTATTATCAGAAAAATTTCAACAGTTACGTGTAAAAAAAGTCCAGTCCGATTATAAATTGTCGAATTTCACAATCAGTTGATGGCAGAAACACACTAGACTAATTCACGCCGGTATCCTAACGTCGTGGTACTTTCCGGTTGAACAAACACATTTGCGCAAATCTTAATGATGATGGTGGTAGGTTTTAAGATAAATTCTTAAATAGCTAATGTGTATAAAGTTATGAATCTAGACGAAACGAGAAATATATCTGGAATCAGTTGATGATATAGGTATTTACTTAAATATTGGTGACTAGCGACCCGCCCCGACTTCGCACGTATAGTTTCTCCATACAGACGTTCATCCCTCTGCTTAGGGTAATCGCACCAACTGTCAAACGACTGACAGTTATGCCAGAAGCGCTAAGGTTACCTGCATTAGAAAAGTTAATATGGTCGTCACGTTTTTTAATTAAGTTATTTAACGAACGTTTTTTAATTTTTTCAAATAAGAATCTTCTCCAGTTTATAACCAACACCTAAAATAATTGACGAAATCGGTATAGCCGTTTACGTGTGATGTGACTAAGGGAAATAGGGATTCATTGTTTTATATATAGATTCGTTAGTCTTTGGCAGCAGGGTCACGTTCTGTCATGTTTGTAAACTATATTAAGTAAGATAAACAGCAATACCATATATTTGTAAAGTTAAGATTTGAAAAAAAATACATTTTCAAAAATTGAAGCTATGTACGTAAATACATAATGTCGAGTAGAATTATCTACCTAACGAAAGTTATGAAAACCGAGTAAGTTTCCATAACTTTCGACTATGCTCGGATATTTGGGTTAGGATTCGAGTGAGATGTCACAATTCCGCATTAAAAGTTCCTAATTTCTGTCCGACTGTCCGAGTGAAACGTGTTTGCAATAATAATTAGACGCAGAGCTTACAAATTTTAAGTCAAGATATATATAAATATATCTTGACATATTTATCTATTTTACCGTAAATAACGTCTAAACGACACGCTTTAAAATATACCTAATTTATATTTCTTTAATAATAATAAATCAGCCTTTTCTAGAATGTTCCCTTTTTTCACTGCAGGGGCGAATGTTCACTGCAGGGGCGCAGGCCTCCTCTCCGAGAGAGGGAAATGAATTATTACCAAATAATAATTTAAAAAAAATTGTGTACTCAAGCTTTAACGGTTTGGGAAATAACGGGGTACGGACTGTGAAACATTAGGTTGTGGGTTCTCACTAACGATTCGACTATTTTCGGGAATCTACGCAATCTACCTACCTTGCAAAGCTTAATTTCTAAACGTAGACTTGAGAAACAACCTGTCTACATTACGATCAGTATTAGATTCTATTGTTACATGTTAGTCATTATTATAAATGTATGAAGCAAGCTAATCACTCAATATGTTAACAAGGCTCATAGTAAATTGGTTAATTAGGTTCATTATGCATATGTATGCAGTGTTTCCTCAATCGTGAGTTATTACTTGTGAAATCAACATCGGTTATTGTATGGTTATTAATGTCATGGAACAAGAGACATAGAATTACTATGTGCTAATTGATGGATCTGGAAGGCCTACGTGGCCGTAATTCCAGGACTTTTCGGCCCCATCAGCCAAGATGGATCGATAATCTGGGAAGGTTGCGGGAGTCCACTGGATGGGGCAGCAGGGGACCGATCTTTCTGGCGATCAATGGTGTACTTCCAGTAGTAGACGATATTAGACTGAAAAAGAAGAGGAAGAATTAACGGTTAGATTTTATTTTTATAAGATGGTAGCAAAAGACCAAGCGGTTCATCCGATACGCATATGCAACAAGCTAAAGAGTTGCAGACGCGTTGCGAACCGACGACGACGAAGAGGATATAAACTGAAAAAGGAGATTTCCTTGTCCTATCCATTCTCTCACCCGTCAAATCCTCTTCCTCTTTCCATCCTTTCCTTATTAGAAAAGATTAGGTCTCCGGCATCATACTCATGAGACGAAATGCACTACTTTACGCCTGTCTTCTGTGGGGTCTTAGTATTGCACTGGTTCGAGCCGAGCCATTCGTGCAACTGATGTTAACAAACGTAGAAAATAGTAATTTCAGGATGAGGGCCCTGGAACATATCACCTTTAACTGTGGCAGAACTTTGCAGTCTCGCTCGTGCAGTATAAACGGGGTACAAATTATAAAATAGTTTTTTTCGCGAATGAGATGACCGGAAGCCCAATCCGCTTACACAATCTTTTTCCTATTCTCTTCTTTACCTATCCTTTTAGAAATAAAAATACAAACAACATTGGCTGAGCCGCTTGCCCCGGAGGGTAATGTTCTTGTCGTGTGTAAGTCCGTCCTGTAGCCCAAACGAGTTGAGTTGAAGAGACAGGTGACAAATATACTGGAAGTATATCATTTACAATGATCATACAGTAAGTCAGTTTCTAAATGACTATTATAGTTCGCCACATTGTCGTAAAAAAAATCAAAATTATTTGCTAAAAGTTTTTAAGAAAATGCTTATACAAAATACCGTCTCAAATAATTTAAAAGTGAGTAAAACTAAATTTTGCTCACTAGTGAAATAAAACTTAACATTTCCTTTGTATTTTGAAATTATTAAAGTCTGGAAACACACAGAGTATCTAGAGAGTTTAGCATAGCAATGGCAAAGGAACGGAATTGAATTTCAAGCACGTACTTGGTAAATTATATTTCGGTAGCTCGTTAGGCCACTGCAAATTCCCGAGACCCAAGCGTCATCAAACACACGCGAGATCCTTTCAGTGTTGTAAGTACTGAAAAGTTTTAATGTACGTTCGAATAGACCTTGTAAGTTACTCTCGAATACTTACATGTTATTTCTTTTTATAGTAGAAGGTGGCAAACGAGCAAGTCTTTCACCCTACATCAAGTGATCGCTTCCCTTAGGCATCTGCAACAAGCTAATGAATTGCAGATGCGTCGCCGACCTTTAATGGACAGAGGCGGGGATAAACAGATAATGGTTATTTCCCTTTACTCTTCATCCCTTTCACCGTCAAGTTCTCTTCCCTTTCTCATTCTTTCCTTATTAGCCAAGGGAAAGCATGGGAAGCGAATGACGACCAGACCACTTATCAGATGAAATGCCGAACCATACATCTACTTCACGCCTGTCGTGGTATTTCACCGGTCGAGCCAGCCCATTCGTGAAACAGATGTTGTTGTTGCGGACTCTACCACTGTTAACTGTTTTTATAAAGAATTGGACTTTCTCGCCTATATCTCAATTAGGATACTCAAGGAAAGTAAGCTATATTGCTGTTTCCTGTTTACCTATTCAGCTACGAATCACTTCTGGTGCGTGAAGTATGTTTCTATGTTTCGTCTGATGAGTGAGGAGTTCCTGTCTATCGCCTCCTCTGTCCATTTAAGGTAGACAACGCATCTGCGACTTATTTGCTTGATGCAGATGCCTATGGGTAACCGTCACTTAACTTTAGGTAAACAGCTTGCTCGTTGCTAACTTACCATAAAAAACTGCTGAACGTAGGCCTCCCCCAAATACCACCACAAATATCGATCCCTTGCCACCCTCATCTAGTGGGAATTTTTAACATAGTCCCTGAAATTGCTTCGTTTTTGGTTCTGAATTATATAATAAAACAAAATGTAAAAACATTTTAGTCCGACGTGGAATACACGATTCATGTCGCTGGAGATTAATAAGTCATAAAATAAAAATTCCATTAAAAGTTTATCATTACTGTACATCGGCATCAAAATGCCGTTCGGCAAATGTTGGAAATTTTTAAAAAATTTTAAAAACATGTATCCGTTCTGTGAGAATGTATAGAGGAAATTCGAAAATGCTACAACAAAAATACATTCGTATGAAGTATAAAATATGACTTGAATATATTAACTGAAAATACGTTTGTCTGTTATGATAACAAGTTTTTAATTTATGGAAAAAGGTCAGGATATCATTAAAACTTTTAAGTCTATCATCTGTTTTAATTTCAAACAACGAACGAGTTGTATTGCTTGAAAAAAGTTAGATGTCGGATCATAAAGAGAAAAGAAGTATCAGATATGTGTGAGTATCATGCAAATGTATTAGTCCGTTATGTATGACTTCGCAT
>JWHW01022549.1:3215-16174 GCA_000931545.1 Papilio glaucus
TTGTGTTGTTTTCATGTATTATAGACACTAAAAAGTAAAAAAAAAACTACGATAAAAAAACCCGACTTCGAAAACTAAAAAGTACAAAATAACTCAATAAAGATTTAATTGAATACACCTCTTATACAAACCTAATACCCTTAATGTTCATTAAATAGTATTATTTGTATGTGCTACCTATTAATAGGTTTGAAGTCGGTGGAGAAAATGGAGTGTGACACTCCGTTTTCTTGTCCGCTCTTTCCACTTTCATACAAAAAGGCTTTGTATAGTTGCAGATATCGGTGGTCATTTAAGATAGGCTGGGTCATTTGGACTTTTTGCCTACATCTAGATTAAGAAATAAATAATCAATAGTATATGGTACTGTATACATAATATGCTTCGAAATACAAACGTCGAATGTTTGCAGCGGTGATAATAAATCCAACGCTGCACGCGGATCGATCCCCTGTCAATTGCTCCACGTTATTGGCATATTTGTCGAGCGAATTCCCCATTTACATAGCTTTAACAAACGATTGTCTAATATTCAGCTTGTAAAATAATTTAAATAAACTAAATATTGTTATTGACTTAAGACTTATTGATTTTTTTACATAGAAAGTGGAGGAAAACCAGCAAGCGGTCCATCCCGTATTAAATGACCATTGCCCATTGTTATCTGCAACAAACTGTTGAAGATGCGTTACCTACCTTTAATGGGAAGGGATAAATATTAAAAAAGTTTTTACTGATTTCCTATACATCCCTTCCTTTTACTATTAATCATTCCAAGTGAGCTCAAATTTGTGCATGGACATTGTTCGCAACAATATTTAAATGACGAATTTGAATCCACGACCATGTTGTGCTTGTTTGGCAGTCCGTACATTTAACCATTAAGCTATTGGTGCTCGTATATGATATCAATAAAAAAACTTAAAGAAAATTTAACACTAAGTAAATATAAAGTCGCATTCAACTGAATTTTAATAGTTTCATAAAATATATTTTATACTTGAAAAGTTGACGAGATCAACACAATACTCAGACACGTGACATTGTGTGCTGTTTACCAAAGTCAAGTCGACTCGAGTTACCGAACAAAGGACAAAGTAAAAGCGTAAGCTTTTATATTAAATATGTTTTTATTTTTAACTGAAACAACTTTTCAGCCTAGCGATTACTCCGTAGAGTCTAGTTTGAATCCCAATCTAAATTAAATGTCTTGCTGTGTACATTTCAAAATTTTATTACATGTACACAAAATTAAAGTGTCTGTTTGTAATGGTAAAATAAAATTTCCATACTGAATGCATATGACGTATACACGATACTAACAAAAAAGAAAACAATTTTGAAAATTTCTGTTGTCAATGGTTTTTCCGAAGAATCTCCGAAACGGCTGAACCGATTTTGACAGGACTTAATATGGAAAACAAGCTTTTCTTAATAAATAAAAAAACAAATAAACATTCTAGGTGTCCACGGTTTTATGTTATAGAATATACTAAACTAGAAAATGATCCAAGGCGATCTCTCACCCTCGACCGCATTTGAAAGACGATTTTTTTCCGTACGGATAAGAGCTTAAGTTGACCTTCCAATCCTTTGGGAACGTGCCCGAAGTGCTAGGTCGAGTTGTAAGATATTCATGAGGCAGGCCTATCGAGCATATAAATTTGTTTTCCATACATTATTCCCAGTTTTTGTTTATGCAGGGCTGTCTCTTTTCGTCCGACTGACAAGAGGGTGATATTTTTCGAAGGTATAAATGAATGTAAGTTTGTCTATTTCATTCTAACCTCTTGTAGGATGAACGAAATAGATTAGTATTATTCCCCAAAGATTCAAAATCACTAGGATTTGATCTTGTGGGGACAAGATGGATTGACAATCTGGTCATGGTTGCTGGACTAAACTCGATGAGGTCGGCAACGGACTAATCTTTGATAAAAAAAAGTTAACTTACTATATATGTACAATGGTCCTACAATTCCAAGGTTCCTAGCAAAGCATAGGGTCTTAATAAGTCAGTAAACAAGAGATAAACTTATAAGGAATCTGATTTACTCTCTATCGACTTTAGATAAATGAGCTGCGTCAATTTCTTGAAGTGCTATCAACAGAGCACTCGCCGACTTGAGGCGGATCCGATCAGACGATAAATATTGCAAAGCCCCTTTAATTAATGAATCGTCAATCCCTTTACAGCAGTAGGTCTATAAAATACTAAGTGTTCAGCACTGATAAAAGTTTTACGCATCGAATTTTAAAACTAGCTCACTATAAAATACTTTATTACTCATTGAAGTGATGCTTTGTTTCATAATTAAGTTATCAGAGCAGTAGAAGGACAAATCACATCTGACGTCGACACTATCCATTCAGTAGTTATTAAGTGACTTCCGCCACCTAGCATTTTTTGTAAGAAGGAGGCCAACGAACAATAGAATCGTCTGATAATATATCACCACAGTTATCTGTTATCCATAGATATCCAGAAGAATCGGTGAGCTACGAATGTATGATTTTTTTAAAGGAAACTTTTAGGTAGAGAATGGAGACGGATAAGGAAAAAGAGTAAAATATTTCTTGGGAAGTCAAAAGCCTTCAATGTCTCACTTAACTGACGAGACGCAGAAGCTTGTCCAAACACCCATGACCCCACCGACCCTGACGGCCGGTAGCATCAAATACTGGGGTTAATCATAAGCTGGAAATCGTCATCTTTTTTGATGATTGAAGACACAGAACATCGTAGAAGACAGACGTGAAGTAGATGCGTTTCGTCTGATAAGTGCCGGAGGCCCGATGTCAGTCCTCTTCCTGTATCTCTTCCTCTGTCTATTAAAGCATCTGCAACTCATTTGCTTATTGCGGATGCTTACCGCTACCCAGGTCACATAACATCAGCTGAATCTCTCACTATTTTGCCACCTATTTCCATGAAAAAAACGTAAGCTGGGCGGTAATTTAGCCTCTGTACAAGCAAGCTTATCACGTCCTTCTAAAACTGACGGATGTATACTTTTTAAATAGAGAGTTAGCTGATATTCATTGTTTAAAGAGTTCGTGTTACCGTTGTCTACAATTCAATAGATTTAATTCCAACGTTCCTAATACTGTAGCTTCGTGTGTATTTCAAACCTTAATCAATTTTGTTGTAAATTGATTGACGAGCCCTCCTAATCACCGAACGAGAGGTTCTGAGGAATGTTCTACAATATTATTTATCAACGTCTTAAGTACATTATTTGAGAAAATGTAAAATTAATTTTACCCATTAATCTTAGCTATAAACATAAATAAATTGATAGATGTTTTTGTTGTTCGCGAATTACTCAAAAAATATCGATTATCATTATTTTAAAATATTTTTAGCTGTTTGAAAGAAGGGAAGAGATAGTATTTAAAAATAAATAATTAAACACCTATTTAAACAGAGGACTAGGTAGAGATTAGTCCTGGCACACATGCTTCACTCACCTGTATATTCTCTCCGGTTAGAGGTACTCTTTATATCGCGTTTCTTTCTTATGTCATAAATCTGGCCGGTATAAGATGGACTCCACTCACGTTTACAGCACAAATTTGCCTTGTCACTTTCCATATGGATCCTTTTAACATACCCGAAGCACCAAAGCCTACTTTTTCAATTTTTATCACAACTGTGTCTTTTAAACTGTTCTTTTCCCTTATAATCTATTGTTTAGTCACCTCAAGCATAGTTTTTACGGACGGAAATGTGCTTCTTGGATTTAGAGTTGTTGGTTATACCGTTTACCATATTTGATAATATCACTTTGAATGTCAAATCGTATTGAAATTTAATAATAAATGAGAATATGTTGGTCTGTTATTCATGAACCCATTACAAAATTACGCCTTCAAATAATTAGAACATAGCTTGTCAATCTTCGTTTTGGCTTGTGTTTGAGAGAGATTTATAATTCAGACTTAATTATCGCATCGCACCAAGATCGCATGGTTGATTTTAAGTCAGCATATCGATTTCATTTTATCGAATATTTCTGTCATCAAGATAAGAGTTCTTCTATCTAAAATTTCCGTTTTGATGCCGACCTGTCTTCCGGTCCCATATCTATGGACGGATTCTAGGTATAAACTATCAGACCTATCATATTATGTCTTGCTTAAAAGACTGGCTGCAACATATTTTAGTTGAATGTGTGAAAAAAAACATAAGGACTGCCAACTATAAAAAAAGCTCGTCGAAACTGTACCAAATTTTAATAAGCAAGTTGCTGACGCATATTGATCATGTTATTCACGCTAACCTATAACATTTTCCCTACAAAATCAAAATCAAAAAACACCCACAAGCCCACCTGCCGAAATAAAATTTCATCAAAATTGTTAGAGCAATTCGGCAGCGCCACCTGCTGAAATAAAAATTTCATCAACATTGTTAGAGATTTAATGTCGGTTGATCAACTTTCTTGTTTGCCCTTTAATTCCAAAATAAATAAAGAGTTTTAGCAAATTTATCTCTAAGTATCGATGACATTGATCCTTCGCGGTAAACTTTTAAAAGGAATATTACCACGCACCGTAACAGACATGACAAACTTTGAAAGAATATTATGCAAGGGGATTTAACTTCGCCGTTCATATTTTTTATACCACAAAGCGGTCGCTAATCTGCATGATAAATTAACCTGATGGAAATTGATGTTATACTAATTTATCTTTTAATCAATCATCTGCTTATTTCTACTTAATACATAATAGCCAGCCCTGATTAGAAGCGTAAATACCGTAATCTATCACAACGATATAAAAAAGAAAGCTTTCAAAAGATCGACCGCAAGAATAATCGAATAAATACAAAGTTCAAAACAGGAATTATTTTTTGTACATAATTCACTTTAATAACTACATCCAAACATTCATACATAGGTACATAAATACTCGACAGTACAACACTAGGCTAAACTTGTACATCTTCGAGCGTATATGGTATGGTCAAAAGAAAGAAAGGTCGTCTGATGAGTGAGGTACCGGAGGCCTAATTTCAGTCATCTTCCCCTTCCCACCCTTTCCTCATAAGGATAGGAAGGAAACGGGAAGAGGATTGGACGGGAAGGGGGTTAACGGGGAAAAGGAAATATCCTTATTCCTGTCTATGCCCTCCTCTGTCCAGTAAAGGTAGGCAACGCCTCTGCAACAAATGTGCTTGTTGCGGATGTCTATGGGTAGCGCTCACTTAACATCATGTGATCCGCTTGCTCGTTTGCCACCGTCTTCCATAAAAAAAACAATGCCGCATCCTATTTAAAATGTCGGTACTACATGTCAGCGTTTTCTTTGTTTTATTGTACCAAAGTGCTCTAAACTTGTTATTTTATTGATTATAATTAAAAAAAAAACGATAGGTATGTCATTGTTTTTTCATGTTAAAAATGAAGTGTTTACAAACACCGTCCGTTAAAAAGTAGGATAAGGGACAATCAGCATTTTTAAACGAACGGGGGATCGGGAAAGCGTGCGGTTCTCCCTGTGTTAACGAATCGGAAGCAAGTTTCACTGAGTTATTAGTATATATTGGTTTACGTTATTATTTATATAATATTACTCTAGAAAAAACACTAAAAAGGTCAGCAAGGCTAGGGAAACTGGCAAGACGTTGTGTAGGAACAGAAATAATCGAGAAAGTAATAATTACATACGCACGATTCGAAATAATGATATTATTTAACTTTTTATAGTATCAAATTAATATCGAATGAGTATCGAATTAATACCAATATGCCCGATGATCGGTCTGATATACTCGAGCTGAAATCTGGCTGAAATCTAAAATCTGACGAACTCGAGAATGCAGAGATCCCCGCTTCGGCTCCTCTACCATTAGACGTCATCATAACACAAATATACCATTTAATGTAAACAAAAATAAATATGCTAGGTTTTATTAACACTAACTATTCATAGAATTTTCTATTTTAATAAAAAAATCTGCATAGTTTGATTTGCTTTTGCAATCCGATAGCATACATTTTAATGAATCGATGATACGTTGACGCCAAACAATATTTCGTCGAACGTCGTTAAAGGTTTTTTTTATACGTACATATCTATTTTGATTTAGTCGAGATACATCAATATTGGAATATTTTTTAAATATATGAATTTGATTTAACTGGGATCAAATTACGGACACTTTAATTGTTAATGAGTTGGTAAGCGATTTATGGAAATTATAGGCAACATTAGATGCATTCTACAATTATTTTTTTATGTAGAACTAGCTGTGCCCCGAGGTTTCACCCGCCATGCAATTTTACTTACACGAAATGATATTACCTACTTAATACTACCTTAACCTCGTCATCATCTTGCCGTTTTCCCGCGTGTCGCAGTTTGACCACAGCACAGTTTAACAATCACATAGGATTGTTTAAAATGTGACCATAGTCCATACTATATAGGTTCTGGCTACAGTTTACGGCCGACCGCACACACATTTTTATGATATGTATGGATTAGCAAGCCAACGGGCCCTCGCTCTCTCCATTCAAACGTTCCAGCGCGCTATCAAACGACTGACAGCTACGCCAAAAGCGCTAAGGTAACCTACATTAGAAAGGATATGATCGTTAAGTTTTCATAAATTTTCTGATTTTACTCGAAACTTTATTTAATACAAAGACTGCAGACAATAAAAACATAAAGAAGTAATAAATGGGTATAATCGTGAAGAATTAATCTTAATATTGCACCAAATTTTATCTAAGTAATCATTTTGAATTACTTAACAACTAAGCCAATTTACTAATTGTACACAAAACAATAGACTACGTGACTTGAATTGTGAATTCGTTACATAATATGAGGACCAGGAAGACATATCCAGGATATGTAATTAACATACTTCTCGATGTTCTTCTCGACGTATCTTCTTGTGTTATCGTGAAGTAGACTAGCGAGCCGTTCCAGTTCGCTCGCTACCTTTACATTACTCTTATATTGAAGAGCTTCCTTTTGGTGATTTAAAAATTTGCTTCATGTGGTGTTTGAGTTACACAAAGAGAAACAAACAATGATGATGATGAATTTAACAGTGGGACAGTCCGCAACAATAACATCTGTTGCACGAATGTGCCCTCTCAACCGATGAAATACCACGACCTCATAGAAGACAGGCGTGAAGTAGAAGTATGCTTCTGCGTTGTATCTGATGAGTGAGATGCCGGATGCCCAATTTCAGTTCTCCTCGCTTTCACATCCCTTCGTAATAAGGATAGGATGGGAAGGGGAAGAGAATTGGAGGGGGAGGATTGGATAGGAAAAGGAAACATCCTCTTTCCTGCCTAACCCCTTCTCTGCCCATTAATGGTAGATAACGCATCGGCGACTTGCCATTAGCTTGTTGCGGATGTCTATTTGTAGCGGTTGATAGATACCTGGTTTCTACCTTTGTCACCTTCTTCCAACTCCAAAGGCAGAAAAGAAATTAAGGAATTAAATTATATGATTTATATGAATTCAATGAAGATTTGGCAAAGTACCAACTTTCAGAATTAAAGCTTATTTCAATATCCATTCTTAAATAATAAAGGCATCAACAATCCTCCTCTTTGTTTCAATTATACATCAACACAGGGCCTTATTCCATCGGCGTTAGCGTACAGTACGCATAAAATTCGCACGTGCTCTGATAACTAACTATACACGAATTCTGTAATAGTTATCTCTGGGGTCATATAAAGAGAATCAATTACGTATTTATTATACACGATCTAATCTTAGAGGAATATTCTTCTACTAAAAGAATAATATGAAATTAGTTTCCAATAGTCTTAGACATGGTTATGTGAATGTATTAATTTATGATAGGAAGGCACAAGCAGGTTTATGTGGTATAGGACGTGTTCAAACTTAACGTGATGTCAATAGCCAACTATGAGTGAGCTGCAGTTTATGTTTTGCTAGCTGACCCGGCAAACTTTGTTTCGCCTTATTTATTTTCGCCTGCGTTAGTTTTAATTAGTGGTTTAGGCCCCGACTTTCGTACTGTAGGTCACGGGTTCGAACCAAGGAAGGCGCTTTACTTTGTGTAATTTATTTCATCACAACTGCTCCAAAAACGGTGAAGGAAAACATCGTGAGGAAATCGGCATGTCTCAGAACCATCAATTTCGAACATATGTGACATCGACCCGCACTGGGCCATCGTGGTGGATTACGGCCCTTTCACCCTCTCGGAGAGGAGGCCTGTGTACCAATACCAATGTGTACTTTATATGAATTTAGCGTGTTTTTTTAGTTTTTAAAATTATCCATTATTTCAATTTACGTTTCTACTAAGAACCGAACCGACGCTACGCCATTACACAAGGCGTAGTCGCTGACCAAAAAATGCAGTATGATTTCATGTCTATACTGGGGCTTACAATATGTCTGCTGCTCGTGGTCTATCGACATGCATTAAAGGAGGTAGAGCGTTGCCAACCGTTATGTCGGAAAAATGAGGAAGAAGATAACGAAAACCAGTTCAGTAAAAGATGGTATTAAGAGTAGCCATAACCGATCGTGTATGCGTAGATGTATGAATGTAGAAAAAGCGAGAGAGGTGTCCCATTGTCGTGGCCAAAATTTATTTGATGTTTAGCATGTGAAGTTTTAGTTGGTGCTTGTTTCCGCAAACTATCGATTCACGCGTCTCATTTCGTATTCAACTTGGCGCGGTACACGTTTAAATATTCAGAATTAATTTTGGATAGTGAAATATTAAACAAAGTTCCAGTTTCCCAGAGCCCAATTATATTAGTTGAAGGTCCAAGGAATCATTTGTCAGGTCACGAATAAGTCCCCTTGAATAATTCTCCCACTAATAAATTAGTATGCCTCGTGATTATATTGACTTAAACGGAACTAAAATGCAAATTAGAGCGTCCGAGTACAAACAGTATATTCCGAACCGAACATGAAAAGTTTTCTTAGCAAAAGCTTTCATGACCGTATTTTAGCTTGGTTAGGAGTAAATAAAGAAGGGTGAAGATGTATTCTTTTGATCTGTAATACTAGCATTAGAAACATTCGTAGTATAAGGCAATATAGTACTACCATAGTAGTATGTGAAATTTTGTAATAATATGTGTGTTTTTAGGGTTCCGTACCCAAAGGTAAAAACGGGACCCTATTACTGCTGTATTCTACCATCGGACGTTCAGACATAAGGATCTCCATTCTTTTGTGTACATACCGCGGGTTCAACCGAAGCGATTCGAACCTTCATTCCTTGCGTATACATCAAAGGTTGCCAGAGTCTGTATTTCCGTCTAATTATGACGTGGGTAACAGTAAGCTAAGAGTGAGTAGGCTGTTACTACACTAGAGTGTAACAATTTTCAACCACATCCACACTAAACGTCAGGTTGGATTGTGGTCAGGTTAAGCTTATTCATTAGAAAAAAATCTATTTTTTTAGCCTACTGTCCAGCTGTATAAAGGTTAAACAGGTTAATGTTAAAACTTAAATATTTAATATTGTCATGATATTTATTATTAATGAAAATCTGTAAACAAGGGATAACGCATTAGTCTAGACAGTTATTGAAATTCATTTACAAATTCTATACAATGTCAACAGGTGAGATGTATTAGATGGGCCATCAGCGACGTACTGTGATAAAAGACTTTACCGAAACATTTCAATATTCCCGAGAGGATCAAGTGAATAATAGCACTGAAAACAAAACACCGACATTTTACTTCAGTATAATAAATATCGAAGAAGGCATTTTTTATAAGTTTTCTGACTATTTGTTAATATCAGAAATTCAATAGATGCTAACAAGGTTTCCGATTTAAAAAAACTCTAATAACGAAATGCTCCTTCATCTGTGCTACTAATAACGAATCTATCAAACAACAACACCTTTAACCTTTGTTGGGTTGTTGTTCTTGAAGATGCCTAAAGGTACCAATCACTTATTATCTCGTGAACCACTCGATCGTTTGCCACTTTCTTCCATAACAACACAGGCGTGAGGACTGCCGACGGAAAATAAAAATAAATAAGTAATCAACAAAAATAAACCCTCGCATCTTGAAAATAAAATTTTAAGGATTTTATGTTAAAAATAAATTTTAAAGTTGAATACTAGATACAAGAAAAAAAATCGTCGGAACTATTCCCAATTTTAAATAACCGTGACGTGTTGCTGACACGCATATTGCGAATGTTGTTCACTCGAACCTATAAGATTTTCCCCCAACAAATATTGTCTACGCGGCTTAAGATAGCTTGTTTTGACGTTAAATTAAATGTTAATTGAAATTAATTATATGGATGACTGTCTTTGTAATGGCATTGGTTGGTTTAAAAATAAATAATACCTACATTTCCACCATATTTTTTTACCTATTTTAATAACTTTCGATTTTAGTCAGAGGCACAAACCGTACCAGTAGAAGGCCCCGACAGAAGACGGCTGTGAAATAGAGGATTCACACTTCTGCTCCTTGCCTTCCTTTCTCAATCGTTCCTTTATGTATTAATGACGGCAAACTTCTTCAAATTACGCACTTGACTTCTGTCAGTGCATTTGATGAAAAAGCCGGTCTCAATATCTAATTAGTACAATTAGTAATATCCTTTGCCGATATCCAATCTTAATAATTTATTAAGGCTTAAGGCAAGGGTCGTGACGGTGTTGCCAGAGCTCTAACTTTCCATTACATATTGGATTATATTATTCGTATTTGCGCAATGCGGTATCACCGGCGTTGTGTTTTTGTGCCGACATCGGCCATTAGTTAATTTGCAACAGTGCGACCGTTTAAGCCTATGTAATCTAACATTGCTATGCCCTGTAATTTATTGCTGTGAAATTATTCGCCATGAGTTACAGCCGCCGCAGACAAACGACTGCCTCCACCTTTGTTAGAGTGCTAGTTTATGAAAGTCGGAGGAGATATTTCATACAGTGCTTAACTCATACAGCTCCGCTCTTAAGCTCTCCAATTTAAATATCAAATCTTTCACCCCCAAAATAAAAAAAATGTAATACAAACTTTACCATACTCTCAATTTCAGAACTAATTTCACGGATTGCCTCGCGTTGTATTATTTACATGCATTTGTACGTCTTCAACGTTTCGAGTACTTTACAGCGCTTCGGTCACGGGGGGGACTGAGGTGTCAGACGTCCACGATGTTAAAGTTTCTGGCGAAGTCCCCTCTGTTTCTTTTCTATTATTATTTTTGCTCGTATCTATGTAGAATGAGATCACAGTTCAATTTTATTAATTATAGGATCCTCTAGCAGCTACCAGCAGCTAGTAGCACCCAACCGTCTTCTCTATTGGCATTAGGATTTTCATAAATTTCACTAGCGTCACGAATTAGCCTTGGTAGGAATTATTGTTTTTCCTACCGAGAATAATTCGTTGATAGTAAGATGCGTGAATCATTAATATAATATAAAAAAAAATATTCATATTCCCCTCTATTCTGCTAAACAAATCAAGAACGATGAAACGAATGAGAGACTAAGAGAGAGAGATTTTTTGTGGGCTCATTACTTACACCTCGGAGAGAGAGCATTTACACTTCCTATTATATTAGCGAAGCGAAAACTTCTTTAACCGCGTTAGACGATGTTTGATAGGGGAAAATCTTATAGATTCGCGTGTACAACATGCTCAACATGCGTCAGCAATATGCTTATTTAAATTTGGAACAGTTTCGTATTTGATTTCGAATTCTATTGTTGAGGTATAAAAGGGTATATTTTTGTTGATTATTTATTTATTTTTGAAATATTGTCGCGCCTTCCCACCTATTTTGAGTTTACACTTCTTTTATCAGTATTTTAACACGCTTTTATTGTATTGGTATGTGTGTTTTTAAGATTGACAATAACGCTATCTAGGTGAAAAATTAAAAAAAAAAACAATAAATGCCATATGTAATGAAACTTAGCGTTTTTAAGTTTTATCTATTCATTTCGGTCTTTAAGTAATACAAAAAAAGCTCTTATCTCTTAAGAATTTTCTTTGTCTTAATGGTATGTCAAATATCCCGCAGCTTTAGGCGCGTTCCTGTCCTTTTTTGTACCTCCGACAATTGATGTTCAAAATTTTGTGTGATTATGTAAGTACGTGAACATGAACATGGAATATCTAGGCATGTAAATATATATACATATGTGGGTGTGTGAGTATGTGATTATGTGGATATGACAATGTTATTCCAGACTATGATCTAAGGAGTAACAAACATCAATCTATCCAAACGCTCGCATTTAGAACATAAGTCATATTATTAGGTGTCTAAACCTATATATTCGTTATACAATATGTATACATCAAAATTAAATACATCCAATAATGAAATTTAAGAGACAGTTTCTCTAAAAAATAAGTATCGTGGCCTCGTCACAAATAAATAGGTACAGGAAGTGTCATTTCCAGACTACAAAAGCGTCTCGTGAACGGTAACGACTTCCCCCTTTCAACTTCCTTTTACGTTCTTACGTCCTATTTACAGATACAGATTTAATCCGTGCACTCTATTCCTAGTATTCTAGTATTCTAATATTTAAAATTAATATCGTCTAATTGTTCCATAATGACTTTTAGCAAAAAAAAAAACGAATACTTACGGCCCATGTTTTTGTAATTTACTCCTTAAGAATCGGTTCTATAATGTATAAGCATAAGAAAAACGTTATGCCCAACTCTTGCGCATCCCCAGTATGTAGTATACACCAAAGAGCATTTAAAATAAGAGGCGGGACTTTCATACATCGGGATGGCTTGGTTGTCAAAGTGGCAGATGGTTTCGGCGTAGAATAAAATTATTGCAACCATTATGACAACTATGTCAATTTACACTCATCTAATAATCTATGTATTTTATAATCGTTCGTAAGGAGTAAACTCTAGTCGTGCGTCGGAGGCGACACACATTTTTTTATCACATTCATACTTTCTTGTGTTTG
>JWHW01022549.1:31160-56757 GCA_000931545.1 Papilio glaucus
CGGATACAGCCTTTTTTGACATTGACTCGATTCTTTAAAAAAAAGAAATAATATTAATAAATAGTTACGGGCGTGAGCGCATTCATGCCCGTAACCCTGAGGGGTAGATAGATATTATGAATTAAAATACTGTAAACTGCCAAAACTTATGGACTACAATCATACTGTGTCGACCCTGCATGAGTACGAAAATGGCAGGGAGATGATGATGATTTTACACAGATTAGCTATAATCTATAATACTAATATAAAGAGAAAATATTAGATTATTTGATCCCGGATAAACCCAAAACTATCTGAGTAAATCTGAGGCAGGATTTTTTATAGGATAAGAGAATTATGGGTCGGCTTATAAAAAAAATGCTCATTGCTTTTAACATGGACCGCACCATAAAGGTGCAAAGGATAATTAAAGTCACCTTTGCTTTTACCTTTGCTGCGCTAAGCTAAAGAAGCGACCTTTAAAGCGCCGTCTAGTAAGATATGTACCTAAGGAAATTAAAGAAAAAATCTAGTGAAATTTTCTTTTTTAATTTTTAAACAATATAATAATTTGATTGAAATTATAAACTGGTTTGGCAATTTATAATTTTTTAACTATAATTAATTCTAAAGACTGTGACCTTATCCTGTGAAATATATCTATCTTCTTCTACTTACTTTATTCTACTTCTTTTATATATTACAAAATAGCATTATAGACTAGTTGCTAAATGCTATACTTTGAATCTGACGAAATGTTACATTTTTATGGAAGAAGGTGACAACAAGCTTATGAGTTTTAGATGCCTTTCCTGCCTTTAACGGGAAGAAGAGGGAGAAACAGAAAAAGGAATATTTCTTTCTCCGATCCATCCCCTTCCCCGTAAAATCCCCATCCCTCTTTTTATGGAAGAAGGTGGCAAACTAGCTAGCGATTCACCTGATGTTAAGTGACCGCTTAAAAGGATTGCCAAAGAAAAGAACTGTAAAACTATACAAGTTTGAATCAGGTATTTGTCTATTAAAATTATTATTAGTATCATCTCCTAGCAAATTCTAATGCAATGGAAAATATTAGTAAAAGTATATTTTTGCATCGATCATAAAGCCATTAAGCGGAAATATGAAATAAGGTAAAAACGTAATAAGTTTAAAACAACCCTTACTAACTATTCGTTTCTGTGCTTCTTGCAATATATACCAAAAACTTTAATACTAAATTTAATAATAATAAATTCTACTATTACTGGGATATAATTAGACATGGTATGTATGTCTAATTATATCCCAGTAATAGTAGAATCAGAAGGAGAATAATGATTTAGATCTTTTGCAAAGACAAAAGTAATGATAAATAATTGTAACGTATTTGATACAATTAAAAATAATGTAACTGTTACCACAATCAGGTCATGTAAATAGCAATTGCAAATTAAACGATAAAATAGGGTATTTTCATACTTTTTGTGGATTCCCACGCAATTTTTCACCAGGAGCCATATGGTTTTAATGACAACATTAAACGATCGTGGTGGACCGTTAATTAATTTTGTATAACAATCTTTCTGTTAAATATTTCGGTTAAAGTATATGCCGGAATTCACTGTTGAAGGCGGCGTAGAACCAATCTTTGTGGTAATGTATGGGGGAGGATTACAACCAACTGTGAACGTCGTGTAGTTTATTGTGATGGTGATGAAGTTTACATCAAGTTCAGGGTAGCCATAAGCAATGTACACAACATCATACTGTCTGTTATGTCTGTCATCAATTTTTTTTGATATTAGGAAAACTTCGACAACTCTCTTATAAAAAGACAGATTTATAAAGGTCTAACAATCCTTCATCCTTTCTCCAAACAATTGTCTATCTAATTATATCTTGTCAATTTAGATCTAAATAAATCTACGCTCACGCCCATAACCCAGAGGGGCATGCAGAGATTATGGATTTCCATTTGGCGCGATCCTGGCACACCTTTCTACATCCATACATCTACGCATACAAGCTCGTCGGTTTCGGATACTCCTAATATCGCCCTCCTTTAGCACGTCACTAATCTGATCGATATAAGTTCTGCTAGGACGTCCCCTACCAATGCAGCCACTCACTTTTGCAACTAGACTAGATGTGACGTCAAAAATATATGTTAATTTAGTTTTAACGAATACACAAGACTGTTCAATTATTAATTAACATTAAAATCTAAATATACTTAATCTATATATACAAAATGTGATGTGTGTATGTATGTTCCCTGTAGACTTCGAAATGGCTGGCCCGATTTCAATACAAGTTTCAAATGTTTTGAAGTTTGGTAGCGATCGGATCAACATAATTAGTGCTACCCCCTAACTATACCATACCTTAATCTTTGATCACGCGCCATGTTTTTTGAATTATATATACATACAAATTTATGTTTCAAAAGTGAGTAGCAGTATTGAGAGGGCGCTTCCAAGGAGAACTTATATCGATGAGATTAACGACAAACTATAGAAAGATGATGTAAGGAGTGACTTGTGACTGACTTGTCACTGTTAGGAGGCTTTTACAGATTCACTGGGTTTGAGGAGGCAGAGCGTAGAGGGCGCCTAGCCTAATCCTCTTTGCAGTAACTAAGCTCGAGGGTAGACGAAGCGAGGGAGGTGTGCCAGGATCGCACCAAATGGAATTACATAATTTCTGCCTACCCCTCTGGGTTCCGAGCGAGCGCGCAAAATATTATAAACTGCGAACAGTAAATTTTGATTAAATTCTTAATTTCTTCTCATAATTTTATATAGAATAAATTGCAGTTAGTGCGAGAGCAAAGGAATTGGCGCTACAAAGGCTTTGCTGCGCCCGACACCCTGTAGCTACAAAGCAAACAATCTATTAGGGCTGTTAAAACCTATAGCTTGAATAAAAAAGTTTAAAACTTTTGTACGAGCTTTTTTCGCCGTACTTTTTTCACCTTTATTGAGTAGACATGTCCCCAATCTGATCGACACAAGTATGTCTCTACCATGTTTATACCTAACCAACACTGTCAATCAATTTTGCAACAAATATTTATTTAAATTCGCTTTGTAACTCAAACGGGTATGATGAAGGACCACACACACCACAACACAAGACTTATTTTTCAATTTTACTCTCTAATTTCTATTTTAAGCACATCTCAGACAAATTATTTAAAATTACACCTGATCTTTGACGTAGAAGAAGACACTTTGTAACTAACACACGCATTCTTAATTCACATCAAATTTTCTAACTTCCAGAGATTCCACAACCACACATTCACACATCTATCTATTAATATTCTAATTCCATAATTAGAATTAGCGAATTAAGACAAAATAATCAGAATAAAATGAAAGAGAAGAAATAGAAAAGATTTATGTATCAAAAGTGAGTAGAAAAGTGTGTGAGAATATAAATTCGACAGCTTTGTCAAGCAAGTCAATATTAGGAGTACTATCAAAGCCTCAAAGGATCTCGTTAAAAAGAAATTTCATATTCCTTGGCCTCAACTAGATCAAGGGTAGGAATACTAGCGTATCTATTCGTTTAATAAATAAATAAAAAGAAAATTTAAGAGTTATATTAGAAAACCAATAGACCCGACTATGTGTACCACTATTACACTCCAATGAAAAAATTATCCTCCTGTCAGTCCGTCAAAGATAAATAAAATAACATACAAGTAAACAAGGCTATCTTGACTTATTGGGTAATGAAAATGAAACATTTGAAACGGGCCCACCGTTTCAGAGGCAAAGCGTTTCGCTTCGTTGCTATTCCCAGGCCGAAGCAGAAAGTTAGTACATCATTCAAATAAAATAATTTGGTATTTGAAGCACGTATTAGGATGGTGTTATTCAACACGTCGCGTTGTAAATAAATTGTCAAAGTGATATTTTATAATGCACTGGACACATCTTATTGTATATTCTAGCTTAAAACATTTGAACACACAAGTGTTTACGTTTAATAAATTAACAGTTTTAGCAACGCATAATTCACATCGTAAGAAATGATGAACTAATATTTCAAATTATTGTCAAAGACAAAGTTAAGTTTCCTCATATTTATAACTTTCTTATCTTTTAAGAACCTTCTTCAGACACACACAAATACAAAAATTGTCGAAACAGATCCAGTCGTTCAAACGTGTCGTGACCAAAGGAAATGTAGATTTATTTTTATACATATATAGGATATTTAAAGGTTAAAATTAAAAAAAAATTATAGTTGAAAGTACACAAATAGTATATGAAAGGTCTCGCTCTTATGTACACGTTTTGCGGTCTGGCCCCTCAGCCCGCAAACAAATGTTAACGTTCGATAAAGAACTTCTTTCGAAAAACCTACAAAATGCGCATTATATATACCTTACACAACACGAATGTGTTTATACTTCACTATTTTGGGTGTAATTGTTTCCACGAACATAGCTTATACCGTCGCCTAATTTCGATCCTTACATCTACACAATTTCTGGTAGGATAGTTGTATTTAATATTTCTTGATATCTGTTCCTCTTCTTCTTTACTAAGTTATCAATCTCGAAACGCGAAGTATTCGATAATATATTGTACCAAGAGCGTCCCCTTCCAACACGGTAATTTCCTTTTGTAAAATACATTTTCTTCATTCATCCTTATAACATACTCGAAACGTAGCCGATCTGATATTCATTGTTATTAAGAAATAAATGAATGAACACTGAATGAGGTCAACACAGCATAGGTACGCCTCTCACAACATGGATCGATGCTCTGGTCAAAGCTGTGGGAACACGCTGGATGAAGGCGGCAAGGGACCTATATTTGTCGCGATCAGCGTAGTGGATCTATGTCTAGCAGTGGGCGACTTTGGGCTGAAAAGAAAAAGAGAGAGAGAGAGAAGGGAATGAGCACTTGCGCTCGTCACTGAGAGGTGTAGTCAGAGATTACAGATTACCATTTGAGTTGGTCTTGGTACTATTTCTCGATTTCTTTACATAAAAACATGTACGCATATATGCTCATCAATTGCGGGTTTATTTATATAATCTTTCCTTAGTATACGAGCAATTATATCAGTAAGTACATTCAGGACGATCCCCACTTTCGCTACATAACATCGATATTTTTAATACGTCTGTAGCTATAACGAAACGGCTGCTTGATGAATAAAATCGTATATTTTGAAGAAAGCAAAATATAATAATGTACCCATTTTGTTCTAAATTAACAAAACTATTACAAATTTTTCTTCTTTTGTTGAGTTTGAATTGTATATTTATTTTCATTTTTCTTGTACACGTTAGATTTCCGATAATTATAATTAGCTACACATTTGTGGAAACTTTTGAGAAGCCCTTAGATAAGGTGTAAACACTTTATGTTTTTAAGATAGATATTAGTTTTCCAATAAAAAAATCTTCTTAATTGATCATTTTAAGATGCATGTATAACAAAGGTATCTAATTGGACAGATATTCCTGCTAACATTATAAAGTTATTGGATTTATTTTCGTTATATATTCTGTTTAGGAATTTTCCCGGAGGTTTTTCTATTCACGTCTTTTCAGTTTGTTAGTGTCGCATTTGTGAATTGCTTTGCGTGTAACAAATTGAATATACGTTTATGCAGCACTGATTGCAAGCTACGCTCCAGGATTCAGTGGAAGTATCAAGATTTATTTAGATGAAACGTGTATTCAGTTTTTAATTCAAGAATGAGAGACATGTTCCTTTTTAATATATATAACTGTGTAGTGTATTGTTTATTAAATATTAACTGATGCGGCAAACCTCGTTCCGCCTTAGCATTGAGTTTCGTTGAGTTACCTTAAAACGGAATATCCCATCATACTTTACTTTGTTGTCTCAAAAGAATTTATACAAAACGTTAACAAATTATACACCAAAACCTTCCACATGAATATATTGGTGCATGCATCGTATAGCAGTTTAGTGCGAATAAACAGACAAAAGCGGCAGGGGACTTTGTCTATACATATAATAAAAATGTAACTGATCGCTGTCTGTACATGGAAGATATTTGAGAAAAACTATTACTAGGGACCTTCACAAAAGCAATAAAACCCAAAACAATGAATTTTTATTAGAATTTTTGTCTGTATGTCTGTTTGTCTGTGCGTTTGTTACCGCTAATCTCAGAAACGGCTTAACGGATTTGGGTGCGGTTTTCACTGTTGTATTGTGGTAAGCTTGACTTAAAATTTAGTGTTTGGTTTATCTTAATCGGTTTATAAATAAAACAAAGTAATATCAATTTAACTGTGCTACGGCCATACTGTGTTGACCCCACATAAGCGGGAATAGGGCAGGGACATGATAATGAGGTTACGGTAGTATTAAGTAGCTAATATCATTTCGTTTAAATAAAATTGCAGGGTGAGTGAAACCGCGGGGCACTGCTAGTTTTATAATATATAGTGATTAAGGGAAATGTAGACTACTAAATAATGGATAAGAATTTATGCACTGAAGTTGTTTGTAATAAACCACACATCTTTTATTCCCTCACGGCCGCCTACACGCAGAGGGCATACAGTGCTCTGCGTGTCCAGTATAATAATGGACTCAGAGCAATGTTATAGTTATCACCACATATGATTATTTTCTGTTTCTGTTTTCTGCAAAATAACTTTAACTATGTCAAATCTCACACTACCATTATGAGTTAAGCTCACATGCAGATTTTTTATCTTATTATCACTTTGTCATCATGTCTTACATTTTGTGTTAAAGCTTTTAAATAAATAATGAATGGCTTCTTGCAATAATAACGTTATTTTCACAAAATTAAAAAAAAATTGAAAAAATAGCTTGTCCTTATGTGTAACTTCAAGGGCATGACTATAGAAGCAACATAAACTTAGAACGGTGCTTAGAAGTACAATCTAATTTCTTTCATAGCAAATAAATATATTGAATAAACAATTTATCTTTAAAAACACATTTTATACGATGGATTCGTTCAATTCTATGAATCCATTCTATACATATTCTTTAAAGTTTGCTTTTCAAATAATATTTATTGAATCGACCAAAATTTTATATTATTATGATTTATTTAAAATAACTTCAATATGAAGGACGTTTAGCTTGACACGCCTTTGTCTGGACTTTTTATTTTTATTATTTTCTTAACTAAAATGTGATAACTGTTATATATTTTAAATATTAATGTGTAAAGTTAGTCCCGAGGTTAAACAGACCCTCATCTATGGAACCTAGATTTATTAACTTTCATTTACTAATGATCTATTTATTAAATAAGTATTAATAATAGCTAACGCTTCAACGCTGAGATAACATTTGGCTTACCCACAAAACGATTAAGTAAATTCTATTGGAAAGGCAAACAATTTAAATTGTATTTACCTGAGCCCATTATTGAAAACACTAAAATATGTATCATTTTAAGCGTTAAATTTTGCAACACTAAAAAAATATCATTCTATACTTAACTTTTAGAAATATTCTGTTGGGTTAGTATTTATTGTTCGTTGTTGCTGATCATAAATAATGTTTAACGCGTGCAGCTACAAAGCTTTGTCTTGAGTGAATATGTTGCTCTCTTTTCCACAACTAAAGTTATATCTACCTTCTCCCTCATGTAACAAAACGTTACCATACATGACGCATCTTTGAATTTTCACTACAATTATCTAATAGTCGCCTAAGACACACACACTACGGATTATTTGCTGTATTATTCAATTAATATATTAATCCTAACTAATGTTATAAATGCGAATGTGCGACAACTTTTTGACCCGTGCTACCTATAATTCGCAATATTACGCGTAATCATCTCAAGAAAATTTCCATGAACGGAAAATGAGACACGAATGCGTGCGAAGCCGCGTGAAGCAAGCTTAAAAATAAAGATGTTTACACACGATCTCTTAATTGCAACTACCAATGCTCTATTCCGTTCGTCAATCAGAGCCGACGTGCGGTGGCTCGCGTGAATTAGATTTTGAACCTAATTTCGGAAGCTTTCACACAGGCGAGTGTGTTAATTGCCTTACGACGTCCACTCTTGAATTAACACCTCTCATGTGCCAAGTCTACAAAGTAGCGTGTATTTAATTACATTACATACGTGGTTATCTTAATATTAAAATCTCTTAGATATTGTTGGATGAGGGAACTTAGTGAATATTATTTCAGACAAACTATGCTTTAACTTCCGATGAAAGAATATGTAAAGAAGGAAGAAGAAATAAAGAATAATAATAATAATATCCTGGGACATTATTCACACACGACCATCTGATCCCAAACTAAGCAGACCTTGTGCTATGGAAACCAGATAACTGATATATTAAATATACTACTTTTGTATTGTAAATACATACTTTATAGATAATAAAACCAGACTCAGAACAAACAGACATGTTCATCCACACAAAAGTCTGTCCTGAGTGGGAATCGAACCGATGATCTGCAGCGTGCTAATCTTACAAAAGATATCTTACTAACCACGCCAACAGGCTCTTCAAAATTTATTCATTACTATATGAATTGAGAAACAACTGAAGTATTCCCTCGGTGGTTCCTTTCAATATGCCCGAACTACCGAAGTATATTCTCGGTGGTTTGGGCATATTGACAGGTTAAGTGAAGGAAGAGTAGTAAGGCATATTTATGTTGCTAGAGTGTATTCCATGAGAATGAAATGAACTTATATCGATCACATTAATGACAAAAGAGGGCTATAAAGGGTACCCGTAACCGACGAGCATGTATCCGTAGAATTTTGGATGTCTTCATACATCCACACATCGGTTACGAGAAGGGAGAGAGGTGAGTCAGGATCGCGCCAAATGGAAATTCGTGATCTCTGCCTACCCCTCTGGGTGAGCGTGTATTTATTTCATACATTATATGCTACGAATACGAATTAGCACATAAAATAAAATTCATATACAACGTTCGTAAAAGAAAGGGAATCATGGTCGAATATTGACCACTGTGCGACCTTTAGTAATAAAACTTATATGTCAATAATTTATTATTATAATAGCGAAAGAATTATTAAAAGTGGTCCTGTTGTTTCTGAATTTAGCCATTATATAGTATTCAAGCGTTATTTAATATTTTATAATATTAGAACATAAAGGTGTAGATTATTTTTTAATTCTTATTTCATATACCTATAAAAACGCTACGGTATATTTATTGGTATAAAAAAGAAAATTCCAGTAACGAGCCAAATAATAAATGTAATATCTGCTCATATATCAAAGTTGTTAGATGTTATTCTGGCAATGGACTAAGCGTATATAACTAAACTTATACGCTTGTTAGCTTACAAATATACGAAAAGTACTCGTAACAATTTCACCTCACAGTAATTTGCTCTGTGCGACATTTCAACTTTTTATATTTAGATGGTACAAAAAACTTTGGTCGTTTATTCTCTGGACCCATCCGCCTACGTCGCAAATGTTTCATTTGTTTAATTTATTGTCTTTATAAATTTTACTTTAATAATTGTGTATGTTATCGTTCCTTTGTTTAACTGTTTTATTATTGTATCCAATAAATTAAGTGAAGTATCGGGCTTAGTTCAGATTGCTTTTCTAATTGTAGTTTGAAGTTGTTTAGGGTTTGGTTAACAAAAACATGACAAATCACATTGTAAACAGCGGTAATGCGTTCAATTATCAAACGAACAATTTCAATTCAATTTGAAGGTATAAGTACCATCCACACAAGATGGTTGGCATTCTACTTAGTGGACGGCAGTGACAATACCGTGCGGTTTTCGCTTAATTTCCTACTATACACAGCTGCGTTGTGGAAATTGTCACCAGCGGTATTTCCAAACAAATATAACTTAGGGTCCTTCAAGAAGCGAGGAAGGATTACGCCCTTCCTTAGGGGCCGACAACGCATCTGTATTTCCTTTGATGTTTTTTATGATCATGGGCGTCGTTGATCAGTTATAAATTAGGCAACCCTCTCCCGAACTCTTGCTCCGAAATGCTAACTTCTATAGTCACCTTGAAGAATTCATACGAGCATGTGAACGTATCTGTTAGTGTAACGACATGCTAGCGTAAACTTAATTTTATTGCGATAGGTGGCGTTGGAAGCTACAGATTGTGGTGTATGGAATCCAGTCTATTGGTTTTATTATGAAAAACTAGTGATTGGACATTATCCTTTATGTTCAGTAACAATGCAATGCAATGGATGGTAGTATCTTTGTGTCGATCCTTCGGGGAAGTCTACGTCCAAGGACATTTCTAGTCCAATGATGATAATGTGGTCAGATATAAGTTCAAATCGATAACATAGATCATAAGTAGATTTATTTTACTCTACAATTAATGACCGCAGTCTTTAATGTAAGTTTGTTATAAAATTCTTGGAAAATCTTTTTAAGAGTTCCCATCAAGTGACAGTAAAATTGAAAACACTTTGAAACTCAAGCCGTAAACTGAGGAACGATAAACTTCGCTACGTCGATTCACAAATTACTCTTTTACTTCTTTATATAATGCTATTATCCAAGATTTTATATTAAATTTGACGCCACTGTAGCTTAGATATTGTGGAGCGAGTTTTGGGTTCGATAATTCTATCGCTGCAGGTTCTTCAATTCTAGCGCTAATAATTTCATAGTACCTGAGCGACTGAATACTAAGATTATAAAATAAAATAAATACTCACTTCCGTAATCCGGAGGGGTTGGTAGAGATTACGGATTTCTATTTGGCATGATCTTGACACTTTTCGCTTTTTCTACATTCATACATCGACGCATACATGCTCGTCGGTTGCGGCCAGATAATATATGCATACATGCATGTATGTCAAGCGAATAAAAATGTATTTAAAATTGTAGGTAAGACTTCACTGTGCACTTAACACAGTGAAGTCTTACTAATCAGTACAGTATGGAAGCTTAAATTACGTAAACCTAATGCGTATCGTTATAAAACACTGCGCCCACATACTATGAAAATTCTAAGCAATTTAACAGTAACATGTAGATCAAAAGTTAGACAAATGATTGTACGCCGGCCGTAT
Source organism: Papilio glaucus (assembly GCA_000931545.1). Lineage (NCBI taxonomy): Eukaryota > Metazoa > Arthropoda > Insecta > Lepidoptera > Papilionidae > Papilio > Papilio glaucus. The sequence continues at coordinate 42,194 of JWHW01022549.1, forward strand.
TTGAAACATTCCTGAACGTAGCGCATAGTTTTGTTGTGTTCTGACTCTACACGTAAGATTTATTTGTGGCAACTAAACCCAAAACTACAGTAAAGTTTTTAGCTAACGTGCCTTTTGCTATCAATGTGTCACCGCAATAGACAAATTGCAAGTTAAAAGAGATCTAACGTCTTTCAATCTATTTTGGACAAGAATAACTTGAACTATTTGATTTTGATACACTTTATTCGGTCCAAATTATGACGAGGGCACCAAATAATGTGAATGAAGAGCAGTGATGGCCCAGTGGTTTATGTGTCGACATACGTACGCGGTTGCGGGTTCGAACCCTGGCAGACGCTTTACTTTGTGTAATTTATTTCATCACCACTGCTCCAAAAACGGTGAACATCGTCAGGAATCGGCATGTCTTAGAAGCACCAAATTCGACGATATGAAGACATATGAAACCGCACTGGGCCAGCGTAGTGGAATACGGCCACATCCCTCTCTCGGAGAGGAGGCCTGTATCCCTGCAGTGGGGAAACATTCTAAAAAAAGGCTTATTTATTATTATTAAGGTAGCAGATATTTCCCGAAGAATTGTAAGCGTTGACTGACAATGGACTGGACATACGAAGGTCCACCTAGTCTTAGAGTTAAGACTCCGAATTCAAATATTGTCGTCAACCTTATACTGCTACACGTACAAGAGTTTAGTAGTAATAACTCAATATGAAAAAAGGAATAAAGTACTCGTACAAAGTATGGTCTACGGTGGCAAACGGTCCACAGAATAAGAAAAGCAAGGGATCCTTGGATTTGTTACACGTCGAGTAAAAATGTTTTGTTGATGAGAATGAATGTGGATGGAAGTTCCAAGTCGCTCTTACTATATTAATCGCCGCTCTAAAGCTGTTAATATTAATGTTTAAAAGTTGGAACTTAAAATAAACACTTTACTTGCATTTTTCTTGCAGTTAACATTTTAAAGAGCTCATGTGCTTTTGTAGCTCTTAAATCTCACGCTGAAAAGGTGACATTTGGTAAATCTATGAAAATGAAAATGTTCACTCATAAAACGCCCGCCTTTTTGAATTATGTGAAAATTGTTAACGTGTCGACTTTGGCCCCAAATTGTACGCGTATTAAAATTTTACGACACATTTTACCTGCATTTGCTTTTCACTTCACTTTACGGCGTTTCGCTACCAACATGACTCAGTGAAATTATTCCATTATTTATATGTTTTACTGTCGTAGTTCATAGAGAATGTTATAATCTTTAGTTCAGGTTTCTTTTGCATACCAAGGATTATAGATAACGTAATATTATCACCTTTACCGCTTCTGTCATATTGTACTGGATATAATATGCTTATTTTTGAAATAAAACTCCGTGTTGTCCTCTCATATTTTAGTATTAATCCTATTAAAAATTATTAAACGTTAGAATTCAAGCGGTGAATGGGTAATTACGCATTGATCTTTAAAGTCATACCGAGCTATTCACCGGCAATCCTTCCGAGTGGGACATTTAAAATACCGATTGGGGTAAGCACTGAATGGCAAATTAATATTCCCTGCCTTAGTTATCTTAACGCCTACGTTTCAGCTACGTAAAATCAATTTATAAATAAAATCCTGTCGCAACTCAATTGTCATCCAAACATCTATTTTTCTTCGCTTAATACGCATGGAAATGGAGAGTAACGAAACAAATTTATGTTTCAAAAGTGAGTGGTAGTGTTATAACGATCAGATTAGTGACATACTAAAGAAAGGCGATATAAGTAATATTCTTAACCGTCGAGCATGTATGCGTAGATGTATGGATGTAGAAGAAGCGAGAGAGATGTGCCAGGATCGCGCCAAATTGAAATCCTTCCCCTCTGGGTTACGTGGCGTGAGTCACAAATATTTAAAAGTGAATAAAGAAACAAATATGCAATTTGTTTTTAGCACTCGCTTTTGATTTAATTTAAAGCGCTCAATTTCTAAAATACCCTCCCCTTCCCCCTGCTTGAGACCTTGTGTTCTAAGGCTCTGCTAGATCTAAGCTATTGGAACTATATAGTCTGTCTATTTGGAATTGTGTTTGAGCTTGTCCTTGTAACAAATGTTGTGTGAGAAACGGCAATGCGGTTTACGGACAGTTTCCAAAGTACTATAAATCCTTGACAATAGAATACGTACTACATGTTTAGAACTATCAGTTAAATTAATTGCAGCACTGATTAATGATATTAAATATAAATAATGATATTAAAGATGGGCTAATAAATCTATAAAATTAGCTTTTTTTTCTTTATAGCATAAGGGGCAAACGAGCTGCGGGTCCCCTGATATTAAGTGATCACCGATGCCCACAAAAATCCGCAATGCTAGAGGAACTGTAACTGTTGTCGGCCTTTAAGGAAGATACTCCTTCCTTACTTAGTGGAGTACGCACTCTTCTTAAGGGACCCTAAGTCGTATTGGGTAGGAAATACCGCTGGGGACAGAACATTCCACAGTGCGGTTATGCGAGGAAGGAAATCACGCGAAAAACTTACGGTAGTGGAATGCCAACCATCAAGATGGCTTGATGGTACTTGGAATTGGCTCTGTCGAATTGAGCGATGACGAAACTCAGTGACAGTTCTTCGGAAAAATCCCTATTATATATACGGTATAACTTGCAAAGAGACGTGACGTCTCATTACAGTGTCAGAGGAAGAAGCCGATCCGTAAAATTTTAGTCGTTGACGATTCGAGTCGCTCTCCACTTTGTACTCTACTGGTTAACCCGATTCCAAACATTCGGGTACATTGGTTTACAATTTGGTTTTGTGAAATTAAATATTTTTATTAGTAATTTCATACGAAATAATCATCAAAACACGTTATAGAAAAAAATACTAAAAACATACAAAGTTCTAGTAAAGTCAACGACAGTTTCTCTATTTGTATGATCCAAGTGGATAATTTGTACCATACGAATTGAGCAAAAGAAGAACATCCGATAAAATAAATGTATTTATTTCATAACTTTCTTGTCATAATTTATTTGACGAAGAACTTTAAGATGTTTGATTAGATTGCAAAATTCGTACAAGGAGCATTGATAAAACAATAATTTCAATTGACAAAAAAATATGTTATGATTGAGATTAACGCCACCTAGTTAAAATTTATAAAAGTTTACGTAACCAGTGTTATGCGGGTTTCTTCTTTTATTAACTACCTTCCTATCTCTCCAGCCAACAGTCATAGGCCTACCCTATAGATTGCTACAAAGATTGGTGTCCTGCCGTCCTCATCCAGTGGACCTGCGCAACCTGGACCTTTTATGCTAGAATTTTAATAAATGAAGAATTTTTTTCTTTACAATAATAATTAATGACGAGTAAATAGGAGAGTACTTGTTTAAATCAGATATTTATTAGAGCGAGGAGGGTGGTCAGGTCGTAATTACCGCGGTCTCATTCTGACGCATGTACTCTAAAGTGCTAATTTAACGCCCGATGCCTCGCCACAAGGCACTCTATATTTAGCTGCTAGAATATAAATATTAACTACACTCGATAAAAACCATTTTTATATTTCAAAAAATAGTACTTAAGTGCTGCTGACGAAAGTAAAACCCTAAACGTATATAATGATCAACACGATAAGGGTATGCAAATTAATTGTAGAACCTAATTCATAGAGACATAATAATCTAGATGTAAAAGAGATAAGTCATGTTATTTTACCCGTCTGATCTAGGAAGAGGGTAATGTTTTTCGCGCGCATCAGCGTATGCATGTATGTATGTGCGTTCCTTTGTGACCTTTCGTAGCCAAATCGGATAGACAGATTTAGAAGGGTGAGGTGTCATTACAATCGCATTCTTTCCAGGTGTGTCATAGCTAACATGATGATGTGATTGTTGATCATACAATCAGTCGGGTTTTGTTTTGTTATATTGACTATTACTTGAATAGTTTTTAATAAATACTCGCATTATTCAAGAATGATTGTAATATTAGTTCACAATGACCCATAGTAGTGACCAATTAGGGTGATTTGCGACAACATCCGTGCTAAATACCTCTCGAGATAGACGACTGATCGAGTAGCAATGTCAGGCGTAATGAACTAATATCGTTTACTGATTCTACTATACAGTTACCCGTTATTGTACGTTATAGCAATTTCCTGAATTGAACCATTATTATGCTATATGATAGTTAAATCGTTCGACTATATAAACATACAGACGAATAAATGTAATAACAATATGTAAATAAAACGAATATTTAAAAACCCGGTCACCGGTCAAAAGTGTTCCAAAACAGTGAGAGCAACATTCACACATGGTGTAAAAAGGATACCGTGATTATAATAGTAAGAGATGACAGCTAGTGTTTGTCAATTAAGCGTAAATGTAAACACATGAAGTAAGCTAAAGAAAAAGCGTCCTAATTAGGACGCTTTAGAGTCTTCACTTTTCAACCGGTAAAGGCATATCTGCTATTTTTTTGTAAAATAGTATCATTGTTATGATACTCAAGGAAAAAATACAAATCCAATGACATCTCACTCTTCAAAACCGGTCAAGCAGTTAAGGCTTCAGGGGGTCACAATGGTAACCAAAAAAACCTCCCCCCCTTCCCCAGTCAATTGGGCAAAAAGGGTCGTTAATCGTTTTGATATGATACGACCATTTGTGTAATGAGGATAAAAACTAACTTTTGCTCACTTCAGATGTCACTACTGTTGGGTGTTCCCAACTATCTGTCCAACTTCATGCAAATAATAAAACCCGTAAAATAATGGTGTAAATTCTTTGCTACGCGTGCGACGTCGGGACGGGTCGCTAGTGAATAATTTATTGCTCCCTTCTTGTCCACGTATTGTGCAATTGCGCTAACCACTTTGAACCTGTAGATCGTTTCAGAGCAGATGTCGCATGACAAATAGCAATGTGGTCTAGAGATGACTTTCGAAATCTCATAAATCTTCAGCGGCTACGGAAATGTTTAGTTTTGTCTGAAATTTGCAAATTTCGATGCTTTACATCATATCTTTATACTACATTTACAATTTGAATTATTTTAACAATTAAAAAATTCGCAGAGATCATGGATTTACATTTGGCACACCTGGCACATACATACATGCTCGTCGGTTAAGGGTACTGCCATTTTCTCCTACGTCACCACTTAACATAGGTGGGATTGTGGTCAAGCGCTTGTTAATCCCTACTTTATATTATACATGCGAAAGTAACTCTGTCTGGTTTTTTTTATAAGAGAAGGGGGCAAACGAGCGGCGGGAACACCGAAGTAATTAACGACGCCCATGGACACCCGCAACACCAGAGGAACTGCAGATCAGTTGCCGGCCTTTGATGCAAAGATAGGCTCGCTTCTTGAAGGACCCTAACTCGTACTGGTTTGGAAATACCGCCGAGGACAGACCATTCCACAACGTGCGTGGCAGGAAATGTCGAGATACCGCACTGTTGAGTAATGCCAACTATCCAGGTGGTGTGGTCTGGCGGTATGTCGTGTCGTCCGATGACGAAACTCGGTGACTGTCTGTCTATCTGTCTATTACGCTTTCACGACTAAACTACTAAACCGATTTAGTTGAAATTTGGTACAGTGATAGTCTAAAACCTGAGGAATGACATAGGCTACAATTTAATGCGATAAAGGGTTGTAAGGAATTGAAATAGGGGATGAAATGTTGTATGTTCGTTTTGAAGCTAGAAGCTTACTTACTTTTTAGGCTTTTGATTAGATATAAATAAATATGACATTAAAAGTTTGTAAAAAATGTACGAATAAGGGAGTAAAATAAATGGAGGGGGGATGAAAATTTGTACGGAAATGGTGATTTGTATGGTTTATGTGAATATTTAATAAATTTACGAAAAGAGTCAAAATATTAGAGAAATACAGAGAAGAATTAAGGTACGTAGTGACATTTACGGTGTCATTACAAAATAACCATAACCTTCCATTTCCAGTTTCGTATGCCGGCTATAAGAGTCTAAACGTGAAAGCCCTAGTATAGATACTTGATATAAATAGACTATATTAAAGTATCTATCAAAAAGACACAAAATACTTTCACAGTTTAAAACTTCTATTGCTTCAAAATATAAAACTTTAAATACAATAAAAGTACAAAAATTATAGCAACGAAGATATAATCTAGCATCAAGCAAGGTGAATCAGACACGCAAGTTTAAAAACGTGTAGACATTATGTATAAGGCAGTAGGGTTCATAATCGCATAGCTACGAAAACAAAAGACTCTTTCTTCCTTAGTTAATTAAAGACAATACTGGTGACAACTGGACTAATGATTATAAATTACTATTCACTTTCGAGGTGCGAAATGCTTTTTTTTTACTTCTACCGGTAAAATATTTAAGGGAAGCAATTACTTCAATTCTTATAGTTTTTGTAGAATTATATTTTATTTTAACATGGATTAAACTACTAGAATTGTACGAAAAGAACTACTAGAATTGTACGGAAAGAACAAATTTGGTATGTTTTGGTGTTATAAAAACATTTAATAGCATTCGTAAAAATTTAAGTGTGTAAAACCCCCTAGAAAATTAAACTCCAGAGTCTGCCAACTCCTCTGTGTTATGTTATATTTTGAGATACAAAGCGTAAGGCTTACATTTTTAAGGTACTTGTAGACTTTGGGGCGGTGTAATATATTATTTATAGCGGGAGCAGGGAATGCAGGCGAGCGTGTTGCGTGCGCTCGTGTCCGCTCAAAGCGTATTCCAAGGGCTTCCATTAAAAGTGACATTTAATTTCACCGCATGCACATGTGACCTATTTGATATTGTTAACCACCATGAATCACTAAATGCATTGAACCAATATAAAAAGTCAATATTAAAAAATAGCATTACTTCCGTGACCCAGAGTGGTAGACGGTGATTACGAATGTCTTTGAAATTTTTTGGAGTGTATTCCATATTGAGATGGATTTTTTGTAAACAAATAATAGAGATAAAGTAATTGGTAATTGTGTGATATGGATAGTTATGCCCATGTCGCGTGACCGAGTGAAGCCCACCACATTTGAACGAGTGACTGCTGTTTTACTTTAGGAGGATTTACAGAAGAGATTGGCTATATCTTGAAGAAAGCTTCAAGAAAAAACAATATTTATGCCACCTACGAAGATCTCATCTTGTAGAGGGATATTACACCTGTCAAGTGTAATATCCCTCTACAAGATGCAGAGGTGTACAAGCTTGAATGTGAGTGTGGACTCTCTTATATGGGAACAACATAGAAATAACAAATAGCTGACTTAAAACACCAACGCTCTAAGAAGTCTGTAGTTTGTGATCCTGTTTTAATCATTATATAAGATTTTGTAAACTACAAGTCCTCGGAAAAGAACGCCGCTTCCTACGCGAGGCTATTGAAATTAAAAAAAAACATCCTTTTTTCGATAAGGATGGAAGGGTACCCGTGATTAATAAAATTAAATCTCAAACCAAGCATTCAACAACAAGACCTCAAAATACAGTGAGCTCATTCTGCATGGATCGAAGTAGAAATAATTAATTGAAAATAAGAGGGTACTTCGCCTGCAACTTTTGAAATTGGCACGTCTGAGTCTCAGTAACCCCAATTTTTATTGTTATAGATGGCGTTAGTGGTACTATACCTAGTAGCATATTATAGCCAGTATGTAGTTTAACTTAGTTTAGCTTTTATTCGAACACATTTCTGTTTAGATAGAATTACTAATATATTTTGATACTTCAATTAATCTTAACGTTGAAAAGAAATTCATAGTTTTAAGTTTTCGCTTTTATCGACAGGTCTCATTGACTACCTATTTTCATTGTTCAATTACTGCTCATGTTCACTTAACGATAAGTGTCGGATTCTAAGTACGTGGAAGGTACTAGCTTAGTAATAGCTTGTTCACTTGAAAGCACCAACGCTATAATCAATAGGAAACACCAACGCGAGTACCATTTTCCAAGATTTTTCCTTATAAATTTTCAAGCAATATGAAAATAATTGGAATTCAACACTTCAAATGAAATATTGTGTAATATGTTTATTTGTATTTTTAAATAAAGAAAAATGTTTTTCAATGAATGAAAAGGTATCATTGGTTCCTTACATACAGTTCAAACTAGTTAAGGAGCCAAGACAATAATGTATTTGATTTGTAGTGTGCTACAAAGATTCTCAATTCTTATTGTAAAAAAAAAATCTAAGGCATGGCGTCAATTAAATCTTTATCATTTAAATATATGAACATAAATCAAAGTGTTTAACGGGTTATCTAGTATTGGGCGTATGTCTTCTCTGAATACAATGAAAACAGTGCGTGTAACTTCTTTGGCTTATATGTATTAAACCACTCTCCCACTCACTCATTCCCCCACTGCCCATTCACCCGCTTACCCACTAGGGAGTGGAGCTCACTCACCCACTCTCCCCAAATATAACCCCTTGTACCTTAACGATAACATTCAAAATTCAATATAAGAAGAAATTGTTTAACTAGTAACGCGTAACATTATTAACAAAAATGTTTCCCATCGTGCTGTAAGAAGTTTCACTTTGAAAAATAACTAATTCAATTCCGAAGGAAAAAATTGCGGTGCCCGAAGCACCATTACAGAAAGCTTCAAAGTATAGTTCCTTTGTTTCTTGTAGTAAAAATTGTTACGACTGAAAGAAAAATATACAAACACCTTCACACTGCACCAATCTATTTGTAATTTGTCATCATTTACATAAAACGTCGCCTGATAGTGGACCACTTAGCGATATTCTTCCTCGCCCATCGTCACTTAATTACCAACTCGTTAGTAATTTATACAGTGTTTTATCTACTTGGTATTGCGTGACTGTTTTATCAATAAAGCCTGAAAATTGTTGGCCATTTTAAAGTTCATTCAATACCGCTAAGGCGTAATTTACTTGAACAAACTTAAATATATAATAAAATGAAACAATATAATTGTTTGATGTAACTAGATGAGGCACGAGAATCACTCAAAGATATCTCAGTCCTAAGATACAGCGAAATGCTATCAGTACCAGTAATTTATCGTCTATTGATAACAATCCAGAGATATTAATTGGCACTAAGATCTAAAAATGAATTAAGTGGATAAATTTAAAAACAAAAAACCTCTATCTATATAAAAATAATCATCGATATCGTTAGAATGGTTTTCGAGATAGCCCAAATATATTTACAAGAATTTCTCGTTTTATATAAGACATCCTGTCTTTCCCCTCTCCTCTCCCTCTCTCCCCTGTCCATTAAAGGTAGGCAACACACCTTCAACTAATTTTGCTTGTTGAGGATATCTATGGATAACGGTCACTTAACATCAGGTGAACCGCTCGCTCATATTGATCTTAACTCTAAAAAAATGATGGTGGAGACATTGTCTCAATTGATAGTACGACTTTTTTATGCTAGTAGGTGGGTGGCAAACGAACAAGCCGTTCTCCCGATATCAAATGATCGTTACCCATAGACATCTGAGACAAGCTAATGAGGTGCAGATGTATTGCCTACCTTTAATGTACAGAGAAAGGAATAAACGGAACATCCCTTTCCTACTTGACTTGAGAGGACCTGACGGTGGAGGGGATGCACCGTCAATTCCTCTTCCCCTTCCAATCCTTTTCTTATTAGCAAAGGATGGGAAGAAGAGGACTAGAATTAGGCATCTGGTACCTTACTCATCAGACGAAACGCAGAATGCTTTACTTCACGCCTGTTTTCTGTGAGGTCGTGGTATTTCACTGGTCGAGCTGGCCAAATCGTGCAAGAGAAGTTGTCGTTACGGGCTCTACCACTGTAAAAGCTGACTGCTTGTCCGTACGGATTCTATTCATGGTTTCTGGGTTGGAAGAAGCACCGACTCATTCTTATTCTCTTCTTTCTTTTCTTATTCTAATATATCATACTTATTTCTATATCCAGATGGTGGAAACACAAGAATACTCCTTGAAAATACTTAAGTAAGCCTTTAATTGATCTCTTAACTTTATTACCTTTAGGAATCAATTAGAACATTAATCTAAGCGTGCCTCACCTGGGAATCAAACACGGAGCTCACTGCGTAATACTCAAATGCCGTCTTTGCTAAAAATCTAGGCTTTATAATTATTCGGTGACGTGGTGGGCGAGCGTATTCTCCGTATAATCTGACGTCGTTAGGGAAAATACAAGGAACACTTAAATCTTTCGAGTGGTCTGTTTATGCACTCGTTTACACTCAAGCACCCTCAACGATCCCATTACGCTGTAATTCGTTTTAAATGCGAATTTAGAAACTTCTCGAAGTTTACAATTTTGTTCGAAAACTTTTTTAATTTATTCCTATTTTACTTTTCCGATTATTTTATTTACGGTAACACTCTTTAGTCTTCAAACATTTATTAATGATACGGAAACTCTTTAGTGTCTTGGAAATTGGGCAGTGTAAAACGCTTGGGTTTCTATATGATCTTGAGTACCTTCTGGCTTCGTTTAAATCATACATGTACAATATTTAGTGATATATGTCAAACATGTACACAAGACAGTTACGAGACAATGAGCACAATAATTTGAAATATGTTCCACAAGTTCTCTTTTTTTTACCTCACCGGAACCGTACATTTCTCCGGGATAAAAAGTCTATGTGCTATTCCAAACTATAATCTATCACTGTGCCAAATTTCATCCGGATCCGTTTAGCCGTTTTTGCGTGAAAGAGTAACATACATAGATTTCGCACTTTGTATAGATTAATGAACAAATTTATCATATTGAACTGACTAGTTATCGATTAGTTTTTGTTGTTAAAGTCTACATTTTATGATTTTGACTTAAAATACAGGCAATTTAAGTTTGAAAAGTTGCGTGACTTTGACACGGTGCAAATAATACACTACCTCTACGCTTCGCGCTACAAGGCGTGCAATAATTTATTTTGAAGTACTATGACCAGCAGTTTACGCGCAGATTTTAAATTCCCTTTTCGTACGACTCTGACATTCCTTTCTTGTTTCTGCTACATCACTTTTCCACATCCATCAACCTATTACCACTCGTCGGTGACAGATACTCTGATATACCTCGGAACCCTTCATCATTCCAACAATCTGTACGGAAAGATGTTCGCCCAGGGCGTATATTGTCCTTATCTCTCTTTTGTTCGTAGGAAGAGAACGACTTTTCTTCTTTATTCTCCGTCTCGCATTAAAAACTCTTTTTAGCAAAACTACATCCAACTACTAAATCCCTTAATTCTTTTTTTAATTGTGTTATCAATAACCACTATAAAATATTACAATGTCTTGGACAGTGAAAACTTGCCAACAAGATATTTGTACGGTAGCCTCTATTTAACGAACGCCAATAAAAAAATAACCCAAACAAAGATCTGTATCACTAACTCACGACTTCCAAATTAGATATAACATGGCCCACGGTGATTGAAGACGAATTGTCAATCAGCCATTAGAATATGAACTCTAGCGTGTTTGTGTTAAAGTTGATTCCAATACACTCTTTTCTATAGTAAGTAGCATGCGTGACAGTTAAAAATTATTCGTACAAAACACTATCGACAGTATCGAGACTGTATTTATGATAAAATTTCGATTGATGATCTGAATATAAATGTTAAGGAATGAATACACTAATACATGTAGATTTTGATTTTTTCCCTATCTTTTTTCTATCTTTTATTGTAAAAGCAGGCGAACGAGGAAGCGGCTAATTTGATGTTAATTGACAACCATCATCGATTATTCATCAATATTCATAAGAATCAGAGAGATTAGAAATGCGTTGTTAGCCGTTGTAAAGGTACCAGGAGGGAAGTAGATAAGGTAAGCCAAAGGACGTAGAGATGGGAAGGGATTTTTTTTTAATGTAAGAAGTATTGAGCAATCAGTTCACCTGATATCAAGTGAAATTAGATGCAGATGTATTGCCTACCTTTAACGGACAGTCTCACTCATCAGACGTAACGCAGAATACTTCCACTTCACGCCTGTGTTTATCATATACTTTACCTTCTTGTATTTAATATATCAAGGCGACTAATTTAAGAAGTAAAGTTGACAAATAACATTTCAATAAAAACAATGCATTCAGTGTGTAATACCCTTAAGCTGGGAGTGTAATTATCTTGTCAATAGGACAAGTCTAGCTGAGCGGCAACGCCCGCCAGTGGCGCGTTTGTTTGTTGAAAGAATTAAAGTTCTAAAGATTTACTATCTGTATCTTCGTTTAATCATTCGTAGATTTAAAGATAAATCTTTGTTTTCTTTAAGCCTTAATATGACAAATACATATATTTAATATAACGTAAAAGTAACGATCATGATATTTTCCACACAGGTTGTAGCCTAATATTCTCACTACACAATATACCGTATACACTCTATACGACTACTTATAACAATCACTCAAGGCTGGGCCTCAACAGGCAAACCGGAAATGTGAGCGACAACATACATTTAAAAAGATTATTAAACAAACCAATCTAAGATTTGTTTTTTGCATTGTTTTAAAATAACACAATTTAATTAAATTCATAGTTACGAATGAAATAATCATGATACCCTTCTATTTCCAGGTAAAAATGGGGGGTTACCCAACTTATATCTATCTAAAGTTGCTTATTTTCGGCACTAGAGGGCTTCAAAGATGATGAGAATTTTTAGTTTTTTTTTCAAATATCTCGTGTTATTAAGTGTTCGATCCATTTTATCAATTTTCAAACCACGCAGTGGCACCAATAAACCACATCTTTTTGGTGAAGAACTCTATGTTTAGAAATTAACAATATACATGAAAATACAGTCAAGAGGTATTAAATATACATCGTGAAATTTATACGCTAATACATTTAACAAAACTTCTTGGTTGGAGACTTTCACACTCTTAACTCTTTAATAAAAATGTTACTTACATATTAACTCCAACGCAGCAGGAGTTTCGTTGAATTAGGCTAGATAGCCGCAGGATACGAGTGAGCGAAGCGAGCGGGGCCTGCGAGTACCATAAGTGACTCTGAGGCATTCCACCTACATGATTTAAGGACTGACGGAATCCCTGAAATTTAAAAAAGAATCTGTAGCCGCTGTGGAGTTAATACGTAAGTACCAAAAAAATACTTGTCGAAAACTCGTTACAACGGAATAAAATACAGGGTACCTTCATTCTTCGCTACATAGAGTTTACTCTGTATAATTATTTCAACGACCGAATTTTAACTTAGTCGGTTTATAATCGGACTTCCCACATTATAAACTGTACTATACAACAATTACATAGTTACAATTCTATTTCCAAACAATATTTGTCAACAATGTTCCATAGAAATGAATTCGTGTTCACCTTGTTCGCATTACATTACCACATTTACGTAACTTCGCTCTTTGTGGACCCTTTGTGATAATAAATACACGACAATCGACTTAAAATTTTCTTTAAATTTACACGGGTAAGTGGCACAAGCCACGATCTCTTGGTTTATTTTTCAATTCAATAATAAAAAAATAGTTGTTATGTCATACGACTAGATTCGTTTCAAAATGAAATGCTGTTTTAGGTAGTCGTCATCGAAAAGTGTTTACGTGAAAAAAAGTCGATTCAATATTTTATAGCTTCGCAATTGTTTGAATTACTGGCAAATTATTAAGCTCAGTTTTAACTGTTATCTTGTTGTTTCTTGTAAGCTGACAAATAATGACTGTAAAATAATGGAAAAAAAACTTTTAAACAAAAACAAAACCGACGTAAATAAATATGATTAAGGCATCCTCGTATTGATTGGTATTTCCTAAGCTGACGCTGACACCCACTCCAAAAATAAATATGATTAAGAATTGATTCTTATGTTTAATTGCGTAAAATTATTTTATACTTTTAAGTGCATTTCTTGTTTTTGAATATAGTTTTTTTGAAGTCGGTTTTGTTTTTGTTTAAAGGTTTTTTTTTCTCGATTTTTAGTGAATCTAATTTATATGGGGCTTTTGAAATAACTTGCGCGAAGTTTACTTACTTTGTAGTTTAAACTTTTGATATCTTCTAAACTATTGGTCAGAATGATATAGTTCAAGGAACAATTATAATCTACATTAAATTCAAAAAGGAGGAGGTTATCAATTCATGTGTATGTTTTTTTTTATATTTGTTACCTCAGAACTCCGCTCCTGGTGAACAGATTTCGATGATTCTTTTTTTGTTCGAGAGCTAATGCTTGTCCATTGGTCCCATTTTTTTTTAGTCAAGATCCGACTGGTAGTTTTTGAGTTATTCTTAATAATGAATAATATGACAACGTTGAATTTTACTTTCTTGGCTTACTTAGGCTAAACTATAGGACTTACATTAAAATGATGTATGAAATAATTGTAGCTCTTTATATAAGCTAAATAAAAGACCGCAATGACATATATCTATCTTCTATAGTTGTCGCACAATAACCATTTTAATCTTAGGAAACATTAATTAAAACGCAATCGATACTTACTACGCGATTATTCGTGTTCGGTATGAATCCTTATCCATTTAAATGTCTTAGTTAT
>JWHW01022550.1:33345-47838 GCA_000931545.1 Papilio glaucus
AATAATCCATCAAGCATACCTGCACGGTGAATTAATTTAGAAATTAATTGCAATTATAAAAGCTGCGGCGGAGGCCGTTTGTCAGGTGAACAACAGTCGCTGTCGGACGCGGCGCGCCGTGTAATTAATACTACAATATTAAAGTGACTGCGACAATTTATGAGCTTAATATACGATTTAGTATTATTAGTAGCTCATAGGTCACTCGTAGGCCCGCGGTCAACCGACGTGTGTGCACAGTACAGCCTCTGATAAACTTATTACAGAGGAGAGAGTTATTTTCTTCTATCGGTTACTAAGATACATATCCATCCTATGTTTTTGCAGTTTGTCGAAGGACGAATAATAGACGTGTCATCGAAATCCCATAAGTATATAATCGTGGCGATGGTAATATGTCTGAGAACCGATCGAACTAATATTTTTTTTGAAAAATGTCATGCATACATTTATTTATTTCGACTTGATATTGAAGCCTACCCATAAACCCAGGATTCATTTTTTTCGATCAATTACTAAATTAATTATCAATTAATTTTAATTTACGTTCGTTTGTAGGTTCGCTCACTTAATCATTCGTTCATTCAGTTAATCATTCATCTTCATTCACAGCTTAGTAACAACTGCGCTTAAAAATGGACCTCTTTTGAATTGTATCACAACATCCCAAAACATGAATAGTTCTATTCTCAAATATATAATCAGAACACCACTCGGATAAACCTAATTAAATATACAAATTTAGATGATGAGATAGCTAATAATAAACATGATACAATAATTACTGTACCCGTATGATACACGCTTTGAAATGCAGTCCACTAATGATACATTAATGTGCAATCGGTTGATTTAATGAAAGATATCAATTTGCACATTAGCACGACATAATAATATAGATAGTATTTGATGACAGTTTCAACGTACCTGCCGACCTGCCAATTAATTTGACGACAATGAAACTTGACTAATATCTATACCTTGTTTCACAGGACGATGTGATTTTTGTAAACAAATATTTTTACGATAAAATTCAAAATATTTTCGAAATTTTTTGTCATATTATCTTATAAAATTAGCTATCCATGTTGCACAATTTCACTTCACTTTATTTCATGATTTCCACAAAATTTTAACATTTCCGATGAATGTATAAATAGTGTAATGGCCGCCATGTATGGTAAATGACGTTTGTTTGTTTACAACAATCATATCTTGCAATGCTATATATACATATAATAAATATGTACATATAATAAAAATGTACCTGAGACAGTTTTCACTCATGTATTTTGGTAAGCTCCAGTTAACATTTTATGCTTTTTTTAATCAGTTCTTAAATAAAAAAATATATATTCATTTATAGAATCGAGTCGATCTTTTGTTCGATAAAATGCTATAAAATAATTGTTCATTTGAATTGGCCGAATTGGTTTCACACCGAAACGACTGAACGGATGTGGATAAAATTTGGCACAGAGATAGATTATTAATTTAAAATAAAACAAAATTAAAACATTTTGAACAACTTATTATGTTGATTTACCTACAACAAAAAACATGAAGAATATTTTTGAGAATCCCTGACTTAAAGTAGAGTAAGTAGAGTTTTAGTACTGAGTATGGAGGGGTACTATGTCGTTAGACGCAGGCCTAAGAAGAGATGGACGGAACGAGTGAAAGGTGACATGATTAAGAAGGAAGTTACGATTGAAATTACTGATATATCAACTTGACGCAATGACCAAGGATTTATAGGGACAAAAATCAATTTTTTTTTGTTGTTTGTCTATCTGTTATGGCTAATCTCTCTCCAGATTTTGATAGAACTTTAACTTGTTAATACCTTATGTTATAAGAAATAACTAAGACTGATTTAATTTGCACAAAAGAACCAAGGTTCAACAGAATAAAATAAATAATTGTGAATAAAATTGCAAATATTTTTATTAGTTTTCGTTAATTTGGCGCGTTGAAAACACATTTTAATGGATTCAACGCGGACGAAGTCACGGGTACAGCTAGTTTTATATAATTCAAAATCATTTCAGGCGACATAACTCCATCACTGAAATGAGTCCGCTAAAGCGATTCATGCAAAGTAAATCGCTTAATTAGTCCAAGCTTCATTAATTATACACATTTGCATTTATCAATGGCAAAATTGCAAATTATCGGAAATCGAATTTATTCGACCGATCACTTAAACCACTAAATTACGTACTAAACTTGTAATACATGTACTAAACTAAACTTGGGAAGGTATGGATAATGGATTGTTATTATTATATTAGTATTATTGGACTTGGATTTTTGTAAATATGGATGGCCGTTTCACACATTTTGTATAGAAAAAGTAACATGCATATAATGTGTAACATGCAAATAATTATTTGTTTATGTTTACCATATTAGGATAAAGGAAATGTTTATTTATTTTCATATTATTCATTATTTATTATTCTATTTTAATATTTATTAAGAAGGTGCGCTAACGTTATGTCCTAGAACATTTATGTTGGGGTAAGTGCATTTTGTCTATCAAGGAACGGGTTACGGGATAAACACTAAACAATGAGTTTATAAAATACTACAAACTGTTTTGTGAAATATCTAGCAAAAAGTTATCTTCTCTCCCTTAAACGTACGTACGTACGTAACCTATCGCCTGACGTACACAGACCCTGCTAACACGACGCTGTCTTATCACGTTAGTTCTAGATTTTGATGAACATTCATTAGCTATAAAGTCATTTTTATATACATATTTACACAAACATCAATCAAAACCAATCAAAGATCAATAAACATATATTTCTATATCTGCAAAGAAATAAAAAAAAAACTTTGTATATTTCTTTGCTTTATTTTATTATTTTTACAGACGAATAACCAGCACGGAGTGCTCGCCCCCAGTTTACGACTACCTGATCGATAACAGACAGAAACTGTCGGACAATCCCTGCCAATCAGACGCCGCCCAATACCGGACAGAACGCGTGGGACAGTTAGTAACTATACCATTTAATAGAAACATATGCTTCTATGAGAAATTTACAAAATTAAAAATCAGAAGTAGTGCTTCATATATAAATTTAATTCAATTATCAACAAGTCAAGTCAAATTCAAGTGAGAGAGTGAGTGAGTGTATGTACCTACTCTTATTACAGGGCGACGATAGGGGGATACAGCAGCTGCTGCACTGGAATATCATGCATGTACACTGTGGTGAGGGTGACTGTGTCTGGCGCAGCTTGCGGCGGCGACGGGAAGCCCAGCATTTACACAAAAGTGTCGGCTTATGTAACCTGGATAGAGAACATAGTTTAGCCTGAAATGTGAAGACTGTTTACACTTGTAATAAAGAAAATATTTCTTAAGAGGATTTAAGGTGTTGCTATTTTAATGGTAAAAACAAACTAGAAAGTGGTCTTCTTAGCCTTAATCGCTTTACTCTTAGAGTGGTCATGGTTATCACGCTCCGGTAGATTGGGCAGCAGACGGTACCCGTCGCACGACGTTCCGGCACCTCTGCTTGCTGGTCATCAATCGGGCACATTCGTGTACTGGAAGTGATGCTAAATGATATATAAGCATCGATAGGAATGTAATACCTCGGATCTGCGATGGCAGCCTTTATGTAGGTGAGATAATTAGACGCGAATACTACAAATAAGCGTGATCTCTTGTATCAATAAGTGCAAATAATATATTATTCTATATAATTTCTATATGCAAGTACATAATATGAAACCAAAGCCACACAAAGAAGGCTATAAGAAATACATGATAATCAAATCAGTAAAGACGAAATATTTAGCGAAGGCACTGTGACTTTTTAAGTATTTGATAAATCTAAAATAAAATAAATTAACGTCAGCACGTGGACGGAGCGAATGCAGCGCTGAATAAAATATGAATCCTTGAGAAGTGCTTTCGTTTTATTGAATTACGTCCGCACTCAGCGCTTTGATGCTTCCTGCGGAGATCTGTGAGGAGAATTTTAACGTTACGTTTTCAAAGACTTGAAATTGATCCGTTGACATCAAACGATAGTTTGCCGAACTAAGCTTCCTGGATACTCAACACTATCGATTTAGAGTGATCAATACGGTTGGAATTCCTACTTGTATATAACTTACCATTATTATGGGGGATTTAATGAATTGTATGCAGTAAATAACAAACAATAGGCAGTGTTATATTTTTTTAAAATACCACGGAGCTAAATTCGATTCTACGATTTTAAAAAGATGAGGAAGTAAGATAAAAGAGAAGACCAAGTCTTACGAAGTAAGTAGGTCTCGGTGGGAAGTACGGTGAGCCTCTGATATCTTTAATTCATATTGTAAATTCGTCAACCTTCCTGGTGAAAATTTATCAATTGATCTACTGTCTTGTGTATTAAATATTATTAAAAGGTTAAGAACAGGAAAAGATTCAAGTGATAGTTAAAGGACTGCATAAAAGAAGCTCGATGTAACTAGATTGGTTTAATGGAAAAGCTTTTAGAAATAAATTGCTTTGCATTGATTCTGTGCTCGATTTGTAATCGACTTGAAATTGGACTCCACTCCGATCTCTAGTTTTGTAACAAACAAGCCTTCACAATTTCACTTCTCAAGTTGTTTATCCAACAGATAATATATACAGTTTATTAAAACATACTTGTTTTGTTGCAAGTTTTTTCAATGTTCAATCGAATTACTTAGATCAATTCCGATATTGATATATGATAATTAATTCTGATATTGATATATGAAAATTAATTCCGATATTGATAATTTTGCACAATCGTGAAGAAGGTCGTGTACATTTTTTTTAATAACTTGAAGCTCTAAACTTAACTGATTCTCGAAATAACTTGCCAACATTGATTACCAAATGAACACAGCCGCTAACTTAGAATACCTCTTATTTGTAGTGTCATCTTCTTTTAAAACGAAATTCTAAATCTTTATTTATAATTGGGAGTAGATGCCATTAAAATAGGACGAACTACTGCGATTACAATAATAAGTTCAATATTGAAAATGTTTCAGATATGACAGCATCATACACCATCTTACGACTCTTCAAATTCAATCCCTTTAACGCCATTTTAATTTTAAACAGAAAGTCATATATCAGCTTAAACTGGTTCGTTTGGGAAATGTTGATTGGACAACTAATCCCGCATAACTACCACTCAGTCAACGGTGAATACTGATAGGCACACACATATACACGAGTGCCAAGCTCAGACACAGCAACACTGACAAAAGAGGTGCTATATGTGACATAACGTATTTATGATATGGCAAAGTTATATTTAACCTTTTTATATGCGTGTTTTCTACCAATAATTTTGGATTTCTGTATCTCTGTTCTCGGCAGAAATAGGAGATGGGTTGAACCTATCATTGGACTGTACTTAGCAACCGAGTTAAATAAGGCATAGACATTGTTTTTGTTTAATAATAATTATTAAATCAAAAGCTGTATAATGTGATTTATGCCACAGTTAGTTGGTTCTTTTCATAATTCCATTCATTTTTCTTAATAGAGAAATATTGTCAGCACAAAGCTGTTTATTGAATTAAAGACATAATTTTATATTAAGCGTAAACGAAATTAATTCACTCGTTATTCATTTACTGTAAGTTATGACGCTATAAGATTGATCTTAATGTTTCATCATTTACGCAAAATTAGAGAAAAATTGCCATACATTTGTGATATTTCCATAAGGAAATTGTCTTCAATAACCTGAAAAAATAAAGAAAATAATAAAGTATTTTATAAAAACTTTACTGAGCTTTATTTCATATAAGCTTTTTTCTTATTTTCAGTCAAATTTAGTTATAATTTCTTCGTAACGAGAACACCTAATCTATAACAAAATATTTGTTTTACTTTATTTATTTGTTAAAATGTTATGAAATGAAATAAAATAATTTGTAAGCTATAAAGTCATGATCAAATGTGAATGCATATTTTATTATTTTGATATAAACACCACGGAGGTCGTATATGTGTAGTCGAACAGCGAAGTATCCGTGGCAGGTCGGAGATAGCGCTGGCTGGTACGACACGAGCGTGTCGAAAAACCAAACTCAGTGCTGTCCCAACGTTCACTCAGAAATGTCTGCGAAGCACAACGATAAATCAAAATGGCGAAGAAGGAAATGCACGAAGTCTCCCGTAGCAGACAACGACTGCGTGAGCCTGGCGTGGCTGTTGAATTTTAGACTAGACGAAATAGTTAAGGTGAAAGTTCCAGACGACGACGATGTGGTCGAAGAGCCGAAGATCAAAGTACCCGATACTCCTCCGGCGGCGAGGAAGCCACCTTATACGTATCCGGAGCTGATCGAAAGAGCTTTGCGGGAAAAGGGAGAACTAACCGTCTCGGCAATTTATCAATGGATTTCGTAAGTTGTCTTTTTGTTACGTCTTAGATATAATTAATTGCGTAATTTATGAAACAATCCAGAAGAATTTTTTCCGTTGAAATTATCCATTGTTTGTTGTTACTTAGTTGTTTGAGTTTTACTTTCGTTATTATATAATATAAATAAATGAAAAAAATTTATCTCTTGTCAAGGAAAACCAAAGAAATAAGTATTCAAACATATTTACATAATGTGTAAAAAATCACGATAATATTACTGTATGGATGTAAAATTTGAAACTCACGAAATAAGCCTGTTGCGATTTTTAAAATATTAGGTGTGATAAAATATCTTACGCTAAGCGTCATGTACACCAAATAAGTTGTGGTGTGGTGTGAACCCATAACCTACGAGCATGTATGCGTAGATGTATGAATGTAGAAGAAGCGAGAGAGGTGTGCCAGGATTGCGTCAAATGGAGATCCAATGTCTCTGCCAACCTACCTGGGTTACGGGCGTGGGCGTGGGACGCAAATTTATTTTTATTGTATTATACACTTAACATGGATGGCATGAAAAGTCGGTGTCGAATTGAATAACTCGACAATATTACATTATTTTTTTAGTTGATATTTCGAAGTGAAAATTGTATAAAATATCATTCGTATTGGCCTTCCTAATTTAATTCAATTAATCTAGATGGTTTAAAAATCAATACAGCTACGCGTGTTCAATTTACACTTTGATATAAAATAACGAAATGCGGTAGAAAACGGCTCACTTTCATTTTGTTCTGAACATCATACGTCTTTAAAAGTTATGAAATAATAAAATGCTTGGTGTTATGGTAGACATAGATAGAAATTATACAAATTAAAATTGGCTTTCGGTTGGATAAACGAGGCCTCAAATGAGTACGTCTATCACTATGTACCTGAAATTATCAGGGTGCAAAGCATCAACAACTCTTTAAATTTCTGTTTGAGAATCGAACCTAGGATTTGTAGCAACAGTTCTAACCACTTAGTCAACAAGAACATAACGGTATGGTATGGCTTCATCATTTAACATCAGGTGAAATTAAGAAAAAAAAATGTTCTGAATAATTAAATGCATTTGCATTTAATTATTCAGAACATTTTTTTTTCTCTGGAAGGCACAAACATATCAACCTTTTATAACACAGTAGTCAGCTTCACACACAGTTAATACAAAGAATGAGCAAAATCAGAACAAGCATCAAATTAACTAGCTAACAAAAGGGAATCGAAATCATATTAACGCTGTGTCATTTGTAGGTCGGCAGTGTTCTTTGTTCGCGCGATGCGTTAACTATTGTTTACCGCTTGCGCGGCATCGCCGAGGTAAATTAGAGGGTGGCTCTTGTGTTGCGGGTCGTTTATCTTTTCACAGGGGCGTTATTGTTGCTATATGGTGCTACCAATTCACATCTACTGTACATGTAATGAAAGAATTAAGCCGTGATTGTATTAGCAATCATTTTTTTTACTTACGGTAGTTATTTACTTTGTAAAATCAACAGTTTTTTTTTATGGAAGAAGGTGGCAAACGAGCAAGCTGATCACCTTATGTTAAGTGAACGCTACCCATAGACATCCGCAACAAACAAATGTGTTGCAGATGTGTTGCCTAACTTTAATGGACAGAGGAGACAGATAGGAAAAAGGATATTTCCTTTTCCCCGCCAACCCCCTCCCGGTAAAATCAAATCCGTCGTTTGTTTTCATTACCGATTTTTAAATATAGTAATGAGCTTTTCGTAGTCTATTCCGCCTGCATGTATTTCAACATTGTACTTGGCAATAGTTTTATATCAAAGAAAACATGAAAATGAACTAACCGATTTGGATTTTATTTTTAGTTTGTAGAGGGAATATTTTATAGAAGTCCTATAACATAAATTACAAATAAAATTATTTTTGTACCTGTACATCTCTGAACATTTATGAATAGTAAATACACAATGTTATTATAATTTAGTGTTGTCAATCACTGATTTATTATATGGTTAGCTGCAAAGAATCATCAAGAGTATGTATTGTAACGTCGACAAAACAAAGCTCTAAATTCCATCCAAACCACCTTGATGGATCGACTAACTGCCTTGTGGAATGACCTGTCTCCATCGGTTTTCTCAAACCAATATGGCTCCCTCAAGAGAACTTCCTTAAAGCTCGGCAGCACATCTACAGTTCCTCTGATATTGTGGATGTCCATTTCTCTTATTAAAAAATTACAAGTAGCGGAAACGAAAATATGAATCATTAAAAATCGGATAATACCTATCTGGATGGTTATTACAAGTGTAATCAGTTTATTACGGTGATAAATGGTATCGAGTTCAGTCAACGAGCTTCAACACTGCGCTTGGATAATATCGATGTGTCAACACGGCGGTAGGGGAGGGGAATGTTATTGAATTATTATCACCGTATCACTGATGGAAACCACTCACTGTGCAGTGAGATTCGTGAAACCCTTTATCAGTTACAAAGTAATATAAAAAAAAGTTTGCGTGCACACAACCTGACAAACAATTCTTGTAACCGGTGTCATATTTTTGATATGAGGTCTTAATATTATTGAAATGGAGCCGGTGTTAATTATATTAACAATCCCATTCTAAATTATTAATTTATTAAATAAAATTTGTGACGCAAATGTTTATTTTTCTTAACCAATTTGGGATAGGACTAATGAGGTTACTTTTTATATGCATGTACCTTTACTTTTATATTTATTCACTATATACCCTTGCAATGGTTCAAGTAAATTATAGCAAGTAATTAGTGTAGACGATTGTAATTATCTTTTTTTGTATTAAAATATTACTAACGTCTTTTTCATAATTTACTAACGTTACTTCCTTACTGTGCTTAAGCTCTCGTTCTTCGTGTTTTGCAGTTCGTACCCTTACCATTAGGCTATTAGCGTTTCATGTTTCACATTTGCTTTCGATTAGGCTTCTTTTTTCTTCTCTTCTTTTCTTGACTACCCTATTCCTAGAACTGCGATAAAGACTGTTGGAACATCAGGTAGCTCTATTATTCTAAGGGTTTTAGTAGTCAAATAAGTAAGGGTCATATAATTAGCATTTTCTGGTATTTTTTGATTATATTATATTTGACTAGCGGACCGCTCCGACTTTGACTATCACTAAAAATCGAGATAATAACTATGCTATCTTTTAAGTTGGACAAATTACACTTAGTGACCAAATTTCATTATGATCGGTTCAGTAGCTTCGAAATTTATCCCGGACAGACGTGACATGATTTATTTATATATGAGATAGTCCATAGCACTCAGGAATAATATGCCTTTCTATCAGTGAAAGAATTTTCAAGATCCGTTCAGTAGATCCAGAGATTACCCCCGACAACCTCACAAATTCACAAACTTTACCTTTTTATAACATTCGTACAGATAAAATATCACTTGAACACGATTCTTGTTAAATGGCGATGTGGTTACACAGTAGAGTTACAGCTTATTTACTTTTCTTCTCTCGAAGGTATCCACGTAGTTAATGAAAACACTGTTAATCTTTCTCGCGACGCCGTTCATTAAACCCCACTATTGTAATAGGCTATATTAGGCTGCAGATACCTAAATGTGTATTATCGCACACAAAGGGAATGCTAATGCACTATGCCTGACGCCCGCGTCACGTCAGCCGCTTGTCGTGTTGTCATCGCGTCAGAGCGGCGGCTGGTAGCTTCTGGTACGGGTCGATTGCAACGGAGCGTGCCGCAGAGGCCGGCACCAAACACCCCTAATACTATTATTACCCAAACATCCGGTGTTTTTACATTTAGTGGCCGTTTATGTTTGTTTATGTTGTACCTGTTTTGGTGCGATATACAAAAATATTGGCTCAGAAATACACAAAAGAATTGTTTTAGAAAAGTTAACTACGTTGCTCTCAGTTCATACAGATTGAATCGAAGTCGAATGGTTTAATATTACGAATTTTTTAGTATGAAAATAGCGTTTATGTCATACTATATGTTTGTGACATTTAGCTTAGTGGTTTTAAGATTATTATTATTACAAAATTATGAGCTAAACGTACGTTATGTAGTACATAACTGGAATTCATATTATTTCAAATCTACAACCTTTTTAAAGCTCTTTTATTTCGTAAGACATCTTATTATAATACAAGCTGAGCCCTGCGCCTTCGTCCGCCTTGCAATCTTACTTATCCGACGATTGTCCAGCTAAAGCTGAATCCCATTTAATATGATCGATCATACAGATCACAGGTCACCTTACATTGGAAACTTTCATCCAAATTTAGACCTTTAAGGGATGAATTTAGAAAAATCCTTTGTTCTTACTCGCCTACTTAATGCTGTCAATAGAATTTCTGTAGACTTGAAATTATGTACAGTGTGGGCTGTACGTAGATATTTCAGTCAGTCAGTCAGTCAGTCTGAGTCAAATGTATCGGACACCCAAAATCAACCGATAATGTTCCTGTTTTCAGAAACTTAATTTTCGACCTATAATTTCAGGGATCGCTTCCCCTACTACAAGGCAAACGACGAGCGCTGGAAGAACTCAGTGCGGCACAACCTGTCTATAAACCCATACTTCCGCAAGGGCGCCAGGGCTCCGCAAGGCGCCGGCCACCTCTGGTCCCTCGCCGCCAACGCCATCGACTTGCTGCCTTTAAGACATAACGATGCAGAAAAAAAGACTGAAGTGGTTCACGAAGTGCTTCATGTTATTGAATGTCCCAAGGTTTGTTTTATGTTTATTTAGATGTATCATTATCAAAGAAAAGCTAGTCTAAGGGTGAGATCTGGCGAATGCGCTGCGAATGTGCAGCTCACGTGCGAACTGCGCGCGCGGCGCAAGAATGGCGCATAAACATATAATGCACGCGCGCAATATATTATGTATACATTTATGTACATATATATTTACATATAAAACAAGTTTATATTACAGGTTATAGTTCTAGACGAGGCTGCGATTGCTGCAGCCAGTATCATACCCGAACACGATTTATTCACCGGTAGTACAAGTAAGTTGAACATTTTAACGCAACCATAGTGCAACTGATTTAGGTCATCCCTGAAAATGTACTCCTTTGGCATTGGCTTTTTATTGGAATGAACTTAATAAGTGATTTCGAGCGGTAACAGCCCTAGTCAAGGTCCTTGAATGATGTCTGACTAAGTGACCAACGACCCTAGCTGCTTCCCAATTTTAGATTGTCGAGGGAACCCTCGAGCTTGGTTACTCTTATAGATTTAAGCTTATCACCTTTTTATGCTGTGGAACCTCAAATCCCGTGTAGCTGTTTGGTTTTTCAATCACAAGAATAACTTTTACACGAAAATTAATTTAAATGTTATTGGAAAGCAACGTTTCTTAGTTATTGGTTATGTTTAATTTTCAGTGTTCCTGAATCCTGTCTCAACTGAACAGGTGGTGCGAGAGTGTGGACTCATCACTGTAGATTAAATAGACTGTATAGTAATCGTAAAGTCTTTCAAAGTATTTTAAATGGTGGCATTATGTTATTGATTTAAAAATAGAAAAAACAAATTTGTCAGATATCCACCGATCTTTTAAATTTGTAGTTGTATGACAAACCGAGCAGGCTTATTGCTTGACTTTAAATAATCCACCGGCTTGATGACATTTGTATATGAAAACGCATGAAAACCACTTCATTTATTTGTACAAGAAATTGAACTTTCAGACTGTTTTATTTTGCTGTGAGCTGGCCCGTCTATTTTGTTCATTCTTATCGCTCCAAAATGCTATAACGAAAACTGTACCGTGATGGGCGGGGCTTATAAACTGTACCACGAGCGATTTTAGTTCTGACGCTCTGGACGTTGAGCGGAGTTTTTTGACAACCGTTGCCGATTGTCACACGTGATCAATTCACGCACCAATAGTGCCATTATTACTATGTGCTGCTTAACCAATAAGCGACGAGCGTTGATAATAGATGTAGATTCTTAAATATGATCATTTTAAACAAAGGAATATACCTACTTTATAGTTTCGACTTACGTTAATGCCATTATTTAAATACGAGTAAACTATTTGTAATAAAGTTTTAAATTGATATTTATTTTTCATTTAACATGTTTCCGTACTTTTTCCTTTTTATACCCTAATATATTTTATAACCTTTGTTCTGACACAGCCATGAAAAATAGCTTGAAAGCCAAGCATTTCAAAAATTAATATAGAAAAATACTCTGTTTTTACATCCTTGTTCACTTCCAACGCTGAAAAACGAACGAACTATCAAATCAGTTTTTAGGGATCCGTACTCAAAGGGTAAAATAAGAACCCTATTACTAAGCCTCGGCCATCGGTCTGTCTGACCATCTGTCACCAGGCTGTCTCATGAACCTCATGAACCTTGATAGACAAAAATTTTCACAGATTTACTTCTGTTGCTACTATAACAAATACTAAAAAACAATAAAATAATTAAGGGGAGCCCAAACAACAAACATGATTTTTTCCGTTTTTATTTATAATGATACCGAACCCGTCGTACATAAGTACGATTCGCACTTGGAAGATTTTTCATGTAGTTTTTGTGTGAAAAAAGTATCGCATTCATGCAGGTTTTATTTTAGTTCAAAGTGGCCAGTTCGTTTTTTTACTTTTTAATATTCGAAAGTCAAATCTAATCCGAATAATCTACCTTATAAAGTTTTATCACGTTTCGCGAAGGAAGCTCAGGTGGATAATTAGAGGAACATAATTACAGGTCAATGCATAATGCGCGATCGTGACGGAAATTCTTCGATTTTCTTGTTCACAGCGAACTTTAAAATGTAAGCAGAATAAACATTACTGTGTTCTTTAGGCCGCGCTCATTGTGCGGAGGTTTTTCTATCTGTAACCGATATTGCCTCACAAATTGTTAATGCATTGCCGCCATTTTGGTGACGTTCAATGAATTCCACATTGACATTGACATTTAATACTCGGTACCTTTAACAACAATGTATTTTTACAGCTATTGTTTGTTTATAATGAGTAGGAAAATAATTTAATAATAAATTTGTGCTCGTGAAATTATAAGTTTAATATAAAAAAAACAGTCAATGTCACAGTTGATCACAGATATTGAAAATATGAGAAATTAAATATTAATATACCAAGCCATTTATTATACCAAGTTACCACCAAATTAATATACCAAGTATAAATTGTTAAACACAGCATGGAAATAACAACATATAAAAAGACACAGATCATATCTTATTGACAACAATTATTCCAGAATTATTAATCAATTAAATTCACTATTAGAATTATTTTGTTTGCCATACTTTTTAGTTAGGGATGACGTCACGTGGATGTAAATTGACAAGGTTCCAGCGCATTATCAACTGACTAGGGTAATAAGCCACCAGTCATAGGAGTTAGTGCTACGTTGTATACTTTAGAATATTTTTTTTGTGTCTATTTTATATTCACTAGTTACACACACAATCATACACTAAAATAAAGATTAAATAAATAATAAAAAAATACTTAAATTAAAAGTAAAAAGATAAAAGTCGAATGATCTTAAAGTATAATTTAGTAGGTAAAAAGCTAAAAGACAACGTAAATGTCCCTTTGACAAGTTGAAAATTGAGAATAAAATTGTGTTGCCACTTATTGCGTGAAGTTCTTTTCGAAAACAAGCCGAACTGAAACTCGGCATTGCGGTAATAAAAAGTTTTTTCATTATCCCGGTATATAAGAGCTTATTGAAAATAACAATGTCGCCGGAAGATTGGGTTTTATTGTTAGCTAGCGATTTCTCGCAACTTTGCTCGAATTGTCTTCGGCGAATTAATGAGAAAGCTGCTCTGAGAGCGTCTCGATCTGCACATTAGCGATTATCGAACGTGCTATTGACAACTTGAGTAAAATACCGATTGGCTTTTCTCTAATTGATAATAGTTTGAGTATCTGCCAAGTGCAATGTTGGAATAAGTCATGCAAGAAAGAATTTCCATTGGCATTTTTAAATATTTAAACTCGCGAGTATTTTGCTGGACTAAAGAATGAAATTGCATTTATATATCTTGGACCCTAAATATGTGGGGTGTGGAG
>JWHW01022551.1:29100-50121 GCA_000931545.1 Papilio glaucus
AGGTGAGGTGAGGTGAGGCGAATTAACAAAGTACGAAGGCCGAGAAAACATTAGATCTTTGATTAGAAAACTCGTATCAATATATACGTCAGTAAGTTTCCTTCCGAGTATTCGATAATCGCTTCCCGAGTTAAAGGTTACAAAGCGAAAACTACTTCGATTGTTAAATCATTAAATATTATTAAGTGAATAAATTGAATGAATTATCTACAAAATATTTTTTTTCTTTGATATTTAAACGATAAATTCCTTCATCCTTTGCCTTTTAAGTTATTATCTGATGAAAGTTAATGTTTTACATTTTTTGTTGTAATAATAATGAGCACCAATAGCCTAACGGTTAAGGGTAGGGAATGTGAAAAATGCACAACATGGTTGTGGGTTCGAATCCGCAATTCGACTATTGCCGTGAACCATTTCCTAACAAGTGTAAGCTTGGTTGGAAATAAATAAAAGAAATATTAGTAAATTATTTCGATAATCTACTAATATTTCATATACATGCCCGAGGAGATTTGGCGTCAGGCAGGCGGTTGGCCGTTAAAAACTATATTCAAAACCTATTTCAGTATGGACTACGGTCGTACCAACCAATAAAAAAGTGGGAAAAGGACAGGGAGAAGAAGGAGAATGTAAATAATAATTGTCTTCAGTAAATAATAATGTATTAGATTATAATATTATTAAATTTTGCAGATCAGTTATGTAGAATGCAGAACAAGCTTTGTTTGAACTCTTGACATTCTATATTTATATTAATAATTTTTGTATGTAAACATAGCACATGTATATGGACGCTTTGATTTAAAAACCGTGTGGTGATGTAGACAAGTCATGAAACTGTAGACATGTAAGAATGAATTATAAATCGCCGAAGGTTTTTGTTATTAAAAAAATATATAGACCAGTTTATAAATCAATTCAAGGGGCTAATGCTATGATGTATCCTGTGTAGTGACCGACGAGAAAGTGCATTTGCATAAACAAAAGAAAACTCGTGATCGAATGCCAAAAATATCGTCGTTCGGTACATTTGAGTGCTTGCCAGGGATCGTGTTTTGCACAAAGCGTTTTGTGCCAAAGGGCAATGCCTTTTTAAGGAAACACGTGAGGTGTACAGTGGTGTTGTAAAAAGAAATACATTAAACAAATATTTATGATTTACATTTACAAAAATGTATTCCTTTTGTATGAACGGTATAATTCTTGGGCGTGCAAAGACGAAACATAACGTAGTACGTTCGAACCTATTCAATTTCATATGAATATTCTATTTAATATTATTTCTTTTTGGTTAAATAATTTATATAAGTTTTAGCCTACTTTGAATAGATAATATTTGTAAGAATATACGATTTAAGAAAATTTTGAAACTATTTGTTTAATTATTTTGTTTTGAATTATTCTAAACATTTTAATTCAACACTTAACAGTGGTAGAGCCCGCAACAACAACATCTGTTACAGGAATAGGCCGGCTAGACTGGTGAAATTCCATGACCACAGCAGCACCAAGACAGGCGTGACGTAGAAGTATGCTGCGTTTCGTCTGAAAAGTGAGGTGTCGTAGGCCCTAATCTAGTCCTCTTCCCCTTTTTGAGGATGATTTGACGGGCGAGGATTTGCACATCTGCAACTCAAGCTTATTGCAGATGCCTTTGGGTAGAGGTCACTTAATATCTCGTGACTTGCTTGCTCTTTCAACGTTCGCCACCTTCTTCCACGAGAAAAAAGCATTCCAACCATAAATGGGTGCAATATTGAGGTCTATTGTTCAAAGTAGAAAGTAACACCGTAACTAAGTTAATAAATATCTAACAAATTCCCTATTTAACGGTTAGTTAGTGTTATTATCGTGGCCCTTGATGCGAGAGAGAAAGGTCACTTTTGTTTTTATTTTTTATTATTTCCCAAGAAATGTTCTTACATTCCTTACTCGAAGTGTAATTATAGCTGATCCAAATTAATTAATTTAATTTATTTAAGTCGACATATACGACATGAGATAAAAATAAATATTTTATAAGTTACATAGCCGTATACAGTTATCTATTTTAAACCACCTGGTAATAAACGGTTGCGTTTGAAAGATGATGTGCCTAGAATCGAGAAAGATATGCTTTGGTGCTTTGCTTTAACCTACTACATAGTATTTAAAGACGCAAATGACGTTGACTGAAAAACAGCTAAGAAGTTTATGTGGTAAATTCATAGAATAGCACATTATCTTAGATTCGACCTTTGGTTTTGCAAATTGGGACCTGAGTTTCAATTTATTATTTTCTTAATATTAAGTGTATCTTTAATGAGGAACATGTATATGTAGAGACGTATCAAATGATGTGGTAAAAGCGAGAGAGGTGTCCTTGGATCGCACTAAATAGAAATTTGTAAACTCAGGCTACCCCACTGAGGTACAGGCGTGAAGGTATACTTATTGATTGTTTCCTTATATTAAATTTACATCCTAATACATCACAAGTACCAAACGTTACAATTTTGCAACATCATTGCACATTACTGACTGAGTAAATAATAATGAACTCTATCCCGTTAAGATAAGAGCTAGGTAACATGGTATGACAGGCACGTAGAATGCTGTTGCAATTATATCGAGTCACCTAAATCCCAATAAGAATGTTGCCATGTACGCGGCGATCGGGGCTACCGTTTTAGCGGTAAATCATTTTGTATTCATTATGCTACCTATGTCCTTAATGGGTTTACAGAGACCCTAAGGGGTAACCTAACCTAGAAACCTACTCAGTAACTTAAATATATATAGAAACATACATACTTACTTAAGTTGGTGTGACTAATTAACACAAACGGGGAAAAATTAAGATTATTTTAATGAGCTTTTCAATTATATTATCTAGAAAGAAGGATGACAATTGGTGACAAATGCTGCTGGTAAAGCGGCAATATATAAATCTGACCTTTTTGATTGAGGGTAGTATTTTTTAGATTTCTTTGTTATTACTGCTATGCTGGGTAAAGCAAGAAAAAGTAAATATTAAAATGCACGTTTGTTCGTGACTGCATTAGATTGTTTCTTGTAATTACCAGATAACAAACCTGCTAATCTCTTTAAATGTCACAGAACTTTTATATTAATGAAGGCACGAACAGAGCTTTTTGAAAATATCGTAATTGCAAAAATGCATTTTGTAAATAATGTTGTTACAATTATTTTAATATTGTGATTATTTAGTCACGATACACGACTAGATTGGTTTTAGAAATCTAAATGTTAATGCGTATACATTAAGAATCGCTTCATCAAGCTGTACAGGTGACGAGGAACCTAAATATATAAAACATTTAAGTTAAGCAAATGTACATATGTACTTATAATTATAGTTGTAGTGGTGAGGTGTGTATTTATAATTCATGTATAAGGAAGTGTCATTAGATTTATCTATTATATATTTTATCACTATAAAATGTTAGTACATAAGTTAGTAGTATAGAAGGAACAATGGGACTGACATGTCCTTTAAGACAAAAGTCCCTAATTAATAAAGAAAAAAAAAAGAAATTCCCGCGAAATTCGAGGATGTCATGCCGATTTCATCCGTGTACAATATACACTGTCGACTGTGTTCACATTCTATATTCGATTTTCATTATAAGTTTTAAATATAAATGAAATATTCCAAAAAAGAGGCGAGCAGGTCATAAGTACTACATGACTGAATTTTTTTGTAATTACATAATCCTGAAAAGGTACCACTTTCAACCCATTAATCGGATTATAGTTTTATTTCCATACACTTTGCTATAGAAATAGACGTCGAAAGGTTTCTTTTTAACTGCGTTCAGCTAAAGTTGCAATAAGATAGAATCTAAAAGGGGATTCATTGTTTGGTGCACTGTTTTATCATTAGTAAATAGAGCAGCTGAGACGTGGCTCATCACTGCGAGCACTATTAGACGCAAGGTCACTCAAAGGGCTTCGGAGAGGGCAATGCTTGGAGTCTCTCTGCATGATCGCATCAGAAATTATATGATCCGCAGTAGAACCAGGGTAACTGACATTGCCCGAAGAATTGTAAACCCAGGTGGCAAAGGGCTTGCACACATTGCTTGCAAAACCGATGAGGCCGGAAGGTCCTAGAGTGGCGGCCACGTACAGGTCGACGCAGCGTCGGTAGGCCTCGCACACGATGATCTACTCAAAGTTGCGGGTGTCCACTGGGCAGTCCAAATGCGACAGGGAATCGATCTTTGTGGCGATCAAAGTTGTATACGTTAAACAGTGGAGGAATATCTAACTTAAATAATACGTAATCAAGGCATTCATTAGGGTATTTGATCTGAATATAGTTTTTCGTTCCGAGAAACCTCATCTACGCGAGCACGCGCGTCTTTCGTGCAGGAGTAAACAAATGATGCAGTATAGAAAGTGACTGCGACCTCGCTGACGTAACAGGGAGGTGAGGCCGCACCACGTTTTCACTTAAACGACTTATTTACCTTTTGGAATTCTAGATCCCATATTAATAAAAAATAAATAGACAACAACTTGACTAGTTTAATTCGAGTCTAAGTTTAAAACGAACTGTTAGATTTTTTAAATTATTTTTGTTCGTTTGTTGTTTGCAAGAACGAAGTTTGTAGTAACACCAATTTGAAGGCATCAATTTTAAAATTAATAAATTAACCTGAATTAATTAAATATCTAGTCGAGTCGAGCAGCCGTAGCCCGGTGGTATAGAGCCTTACGTTCGAACCCAGGCAGGTGCTTTACTTTGTGCAATTTATTTCATCACCAATGCTCCAAAAATGCTGAAGGAAAAACATCGTGAGGAAACATGTGACATCCACTAACCCGCACAGCCAGCGTGTGTCCCTGCAGTGGGGAAACATACTAAAAAATCTAATATTAATATTTAATTGAATGTATCTAATATACAGGTTGCTATTATTAGTTGTCCTTTAAGTAAAAGTACTTGTTGACTATTTTCTAATATCTAGTGTCCTTGAGGTGTATGGTTGATGAGTTATTAACCCAGAATCGGAACACAATAGGGACCATTAATCTATGTCAGTATTTGTAAGATCTCTGAACACATCATTAAGGTAGTACGTTAATGAGATCTTACGTTATCGCGCCTTTGTTATTAATTATTATTTTCCCTGTTCTTTTTTATTGTATTGCGGCAAACGAGCAAACAGTCCACCCGGTATTAAGTCATCGCTACCCATAGGTATCTGCCACAAGCTGGTTGTTGAAGATGCGTTGCCTGCCTTTAATAGACAGAGGCAGAGGCGGATTAACTGTTTAGGCGACTGTAGGCAAAAACGTTCTCGGCGCCAAATTTACTGGGCTTTGTCATCGGCCACACTTATAACACTTACTACCCAATGTATTTTGATAGAATTTTGGCCCTCTCAATTTGTGTCCTTTGTTATCTCTCACCCCTAGATATGCCTTAGGGATAATTCGCCTCTGGACAGAGGAGGGAATAAACAGAAAAATAATATTTCCTTTACGTATCCGTTCCCTCCCCCGTCAAATCCTCTTCCCTTTCCCAATCAAAAAAGAGGGATAGTGGAATAGGAATAGAATTAGGCCGCCGTCACCTCACTCATCAGACGAAACGCAAAAATACTTCTACTTCACGCCTGTATTCTGTGAGGTCGTGGTATTTCACCGGTCGACCCGGCTCATTCGTGCAACAGATGTTGTTTCGGGCTCTACCACTGTTAAATAATTTACTGTTAGTAAATTCCTAATATGTTGCAATTCGAGTCATTCATATTACTCTTATGATACTTATAAATAAATCAGATAAATACATACAAAGTATATAATATGAAGTGTTCCGTAGCCGCATTATTTAAAATGTGGTCAGGTATAAAATATATATTATATTACTTTTTTTAAATTTAATTATTTTGTTCCAGGTATGTATCCATATAATGGTTTCAAGCGCCATTTTTTCTCATTTGATGTCGTATTTTAATAAGCGTTTTGAGAAATGGTAAAGTATCGTAATAATATTTGAGTTGTTATAATGTTTTTTTTATCTACCCGATACCATTGTGGTAGCATAGCTAATACTAGTGGAAGCTGTTTACCTTTTATAATGACAGATAATTCTGTATGAGAACATATTCGATACAAAAAATATCCCATTGTTACATTTATTTATTTTGTATGAACGTGTCTAGTCTGTAGCCTGACAATTCATTGACCAACATAATTATAAAAGTAACTGTTGAATAAAATAATAACAGCTATTATATATAGTATTTATATACTGTCTGTATTTATATACAGACAGTATATAAATACCTATATCATATTTAAAAAGATTGCGTGCACTTTCAAGGAGTTTACTTTCCGTTTCCTCGACAGTTTGTCGCAGTGATTGCAGGAAATAGCGGCCGTCGTTCCGTACCGGCCAGTCGAGTGCAGCTAGTTAAGTTAGACGTGGTGTAATTACTTAAATCGTCCAACCGGTGTGAAACTTTCGTGCATAGATATTTTATATGCGTTTTTGTTGTCGCTAATGTTAATTACATTAAATTACTATTCCTTTTAGTCTAGATTTATTGATTCAAGCGGACGCCACGCCTTCACACGAGTAGCCCTAAAAATGGAGATAAAAACTTTCTTAGACTAAACGAGCTATCTTTTGAGTTGGATGAAATTACACATATTGACCAAATTTCATTATGATTCGTTAAGTCGTTTCGGAATTCATCACGGGCAAACATTGTGACACGAATTTTTTTATATAGTCTATAGTACTCAGGGATAATAATACCTTTCTAACAGTGAAGAAGCAATTTAAGTACAATGCTTATTGTATGTCTTAATATAAATGATTTCAACCTGCACCATTTTAATACTTTTGGAGTAGACGAATAAAGTCTATCTGCATCCGTGTTAGTGAAGTCATAGGTCCTGAATGTGCGAGTATGATTCGGAATATATTTTTTTTTTATGGTAGAAAGTGGCAAACGAGCAAGTGGATCACTTGATGTTATGTGAGCGCTACCCATAGACATCCGCAACTAGCAAATGTGTTGCGGATGCGTTGCGTACCTTTAATGGACGGAGGAGGGGGGATAGATCCTTATGAGGATAGGGTGGGAAGGGGAAGAGGACTGAAATTAGGCCTCCGGCACTTCACTAATCAGACGAAACGCAGAATGCTTCTACTTTACGCGTGTTTTTTGTGAGGTCGTGGTATGTCACCGGTCGAGCCGGCCCATTCGTGCAACGGATGTTGTTGTTGCGGGCTCTACCACTGTTAAAATTTTAACAGGTTATTTAAATGATGTCGTAAGGAATCCGCAAATAAATATTGTGAAGTAACTTTTGCGATTAAACAAATCTTGTCAAATTAATAATGCTTCAATGAACTTAAAAAAAGATCGTGAAACGAACCCATAAAGAATTTTGTTTACATTAATCGATTCCGTCGAATCTGTTCCGCTTGCAATAGTTAATTCGAGATTACCGCGCTTCTGAATCCATCACTGTTCATAACCACGAATGATAAAATATTTAGCAAACTCAATTTCTATTTTGTACCAAATTAAACTTTAAAGCGTTGGAGTAGGGAAGATTTTCGATTGGTTGTTTATTTTTAAAGAAAGGAACTGCGTGCGAAAATGTATTGAGTAATATCTTTTGTAATTGACTGTTTGTATTGTCCTCTATTCTTACCGTGGAACTGTTCCAGATTTGAAATATTTTAGGTATAAATATTACGCATAAAAATTAACAATTATTGCTTAAAGAAATTAAAGATTATCTGATAAGTATACCTCGATAAGTGACTTGAAGCTAACGCCAGAGGTCTGGAGATCTCCCCAATAGATACTTTTAGTTAGACTCTGAGATAACCTTGTTAAAATTGAAAATTAACTGTAGACGATTGAATCCGGTTTGAGTTGAATTCGTACACTTGAAAAAAAATATTAGAGGTCATTCATCTAAATTCAGGTACAATCGCGAAAACATACGCGGTTAGAGTTAACAATTTCTTGCTATTAGACACCTGACTGAAATGACAAAGAGGTTTGTAGTTGACATATAGACGATGAGCGGCCCTGACCAGGCGAGTGATTTTGCGACATGATATAATGACCTTGAGTTCACATTGGCTCGACGGGTAATGTGCTAAGCGCATATTTGATAGCTATTTAACCTTTATAGCGAATGCTTAAACGCTTCGATTCAACTGAATATAGCTTGGGACGAGCCGTAAGATATTTTAATTAAGTAGGAGCTTGACATTTTGTTTTACACCGTTATACAAAATAGCCTCTTAGGTTTGATATAAAGAGAATAATAATAAGAAAAAGAAGTACACGGTACATGTTCTCGTTTCTATTCATAATCCTTACTTCTTCTAGTAGCTCTGTTCCGTAGGGCCAGTATTTAAAATAGCCTTGAGCTTGTGATATTAATTTGATGTTATGAGGTTTTTAAACTATATCGAGGACTCAATTTTGTTATAAAAGGCTATATAGACAAAAGATAAAGTCGGGATACTATATGAATCTAAAGTGATCCGACTACAGAACTAGATTGCTCGGATCTACAATGGCACCTAAGTTAGAGGTTATTCCGCAAGTAACATAATTTTTTCCTTGATGTCAACTCAAAGAAGTCGTAAACGACCAGTTTATATATTAGATTTGAGTATGAATATTACGCTTTTATTATTGTAGTGTATATTGTAAGCACTTAACATCTCGTTTGCAATGAAAGTGAGAGCAAAAATCCGGAACCGTCGGCGCTCGTCGCCGTCAGCAGTCCACAGGTGCCCGACCGGTTTGACGTGAGATGTACCGTTCGCTAGTGTTGTCACGTTACATTTGACATATGTCGATGTTTTTAAAAATGTATATATATTTTGTCAATGAACTCGTCGTAGTGAGATGATGTACTTAGACATTTCAAATAGATTATTGATCTAGGGTTCGAGTTTTAATCAAGGAAAAGTTATGATTAATTCGTTTTCTTAATTATTATTGTATGATGGGATTTTTATCGATAGACGTTGTTTGTCGATAGGATTACAACCTGACACAGGAAGGATTAATATCTTTTTTTGTAGACGCGAGCTATTAATGCTTAAATAGAAAGATAAGTTAAACTTTAATTGTTCAAAGAGATGATAGTTGATTATCGCGTAATGAAAATGAAAAGCAATCGTTTAAAAGTTCCCAAGCTCTAAAGTAAGATTTAACATTTTATAAAATATAATGTACGATATTATATAAGCATTGACATAATTATAATATATTAACATTTTTTTATAATAATTCGATCTCAATTAGGATTTTTTAAATCTTCCATGAATTTACATATCTGAAAAGGTCATGAGGCAAATACACGCATTTATCCTTATGTTTTAATACTAAACTATATGGCGGTCAAGATATTTCGACTTAAAGATCATTATTTATTTTCGATTATATTACCTTGCAACATCAATACCAAACCAATAACATATTTCGGTATGTACAACAGAATAACGCAAGACTTTCTTTGGAATTAATGATCTTTTACAGATTTTATCACGTTTATTTTACAATTTTGTTCCCGATGTTCCGAGTACTATACAACGATTATGGTCGCGTTTGTATAGATTAAACAATAAACGTGCTAAAAATTTGCAAAATTATTTTTATTCCAATATGTAGTGTTCGTGTAAATATGAGAAAACATTATTGCTTAAGTGTAAAAGGCAAAGGGTAAAAAGAATGCCCGTCTAAATAGTAGTTATTTAATTAAAAATCTACGATGATATCAATAAGGTACTCATGTCAGAGCATAGTTTATTATAAATATTGGCCGAACGTTTGCTTTTTAAAATTAACACATTAAATTAAACTATTTTATGTATAGATGTTGTCATTGTGTCATCGATATTTGTGTCGATATTTTTGACACAAAATACAGGTAAATCACTAGTATGAAATAATTTTGTGTACACCAAACATGTTAGGTAAGGTGCGTACGGGCAAATCCGTTAGATAATTCACTTTCCAAGAATCTGTTACGACAAGTTTCTGGCATTGTTTGATGAAGCATTAATAAATATGGATTCCTAATAAGAGATATTGAGGTTAGATTTAATTTGAATTATTATTATTTATTTATGACGCGAGTTGTAAGCAGAGCTGAAGACGTAGTATCCAGAGTTTATACATCCTTATAATTATTATTACATGGGAAAATTAGACGGGAATAAAGTAAATTAGATATTTATATTTTTACATAGTTATTTACCACGATACCTATCTTTTTCGTGACTGTAGTACTACGTTATCTATACTAATATTATAAATGCGTAAGTTTGTATGTATGGATGTTTGTTACTCTTTCACGCGAAAACGGCTGAAATTTAGAAATGAAATTTAGCACAAAGATAGATTATAATCTGGCATAGCATATAGGCTACTTTTTATCTCGCAAAAATGTACGGTTTCCCGTGGGATAATTGTTTATAAAAGGCAGTGTTCCTTATAGATTCCGAAACTGCTACCCGGGCCGAGCCGGGCGGATCACTACCGCGGGGGGGTATTATATAATACCAGCTATTAAAGACTGAAAATAGTGAGATTGTGTGAGTTATCTGTGTAGCTATTGGCATCTTTTCATCCTAACTTATTGTACACACTTCCGATTGGGTGAAACATCAAACTGTGTCGAGTGGACAGTGAGCTGAATCTCATTTAAGTGCATAATGTTCTTCAATAAGAATTTAAATTTAAGATCTCGGAAGCTAACGAGCGACTTAACTGATCTACTAATCGAGATACATGCGTAGAAAAAACGCAAGTCACTTGAAAAGATAAAAACAGCCTAAACACGACGCATTTTAAAATTCAGTTCATGTTTTAGCGAAGCGGACACTGCTCTAATACCCTTGTACTCGACATTTAATTTTGAACTCTAGAGAAAAGGAATTCGAGTGAATTTTTCACGGAACTCACTTCAATATTCTTTAGATCTTTGAAGAACAAATCCTAAGTTTTTTTTTTGGTTATAAACAATTTCGACTATTATCTATATAAAATATATGGAAAAGGGAGTGTAAGTACGTCCCTGTATTTTACTTTTTAGCCGAAATTTCAAAGAGCAATAGTGATTGTGGGCGGTTGCAGCCTCAACGTATCACGATGGTTTCATGTGGATGGTAGTAGTGATGTAAAAAATACGGGGACTAAAAATATACTTATCGAAAAAATGTTCAATCTATAATTGTATGATTAGAAGAAAAAAACAACGAAGCGGTTGTTTTCAGCTAGTATTTACATACAACCTAAATATATAATACATAAAGTGATTGTGTAAAGTATATAAAAAATTCTAATCGTTATCAGTACTTGAAAAGAACTAGTATCAGAACGTGTGGCACACAGCGCAGTAACTGAACCTTAGCAGCGAGGTCGGACGTACAGACACGATCTAGTTCACATTGATACATAACCTATTCAATGAGTATATAATGAGTCGCTAAATAGGTTACATCAGTAATTCGAGACGACTTATCCTTGAAATAGTCGTCTATTATCGACTAATTCAATGTATTATATTATTCTTTTAGCTTTTTAGTATTTAACGCTTAATTAACGTGAAATTTAAATGTTAATTTATATATTAATTTACAGCTCTGAGGCATGTGTTTAATATTAAGGAATTCTCACACACAAATCGTTTGCTATTTTGTTGACAGCTTAATGTATAGAAGTAAGATATCTTCCGTTGTATACAGTTTCGATATATTAATTGCAGTTGGTCAGTGTTAGACTTCTGACTAACTGACATACCTGTGTAGTGTGTATTAAGTATTTTCCTTTAATAAAATTTCTTCGCAACAGTTGTCACTTGCACCTAAATAGTGATCTATCATCTCAACACAGTATTATGAAATGTAATTCAAACAACAGGATATTGAGATAAAATTGTATGTGGCTATCAGTAAATTAAATCTATATGTATGGTATATATACAAAAGAAGAAATTTACTGACTGGATGTATCAACGCACAGCCCAAACTATTGGCCT
Organism: Papilio glaucus; assembly: GCA_000931545.1. Classification (NCBI taxonomy): domain Eukaryota; kingdom Metazoa; phylum Arthropoda; class Insecta; order Lepidoptera; family Papilionidae; genus Papilio; species Papilio glaucus. The sequence goes on from JWHW01022551.1 coordinate 41,146, forward strand.
AAAGACTTGAAATTTAGCACAGAGATGTCTGTTATTACATAGGCGAGGAGGAGAAAGGATTTCTTTTAAAGTCATCCTCTTAAATGTCTAATGTAGGATATGATTTTTGTACAGAGAAATATTTATAATCCAATGTAAAAACTCAGATCTTATAAATTACATTAAATAGGGTTCAGCTTTGGCTGGACAATTGTCGGTTAAATTAAATTGCACGACGAGCGAAACAGCGGGGCACAGCTTGTTAAAAATATAGCCAATTTTAAGCATCAATTATGAAAACCGGAGTGAGGCCACCCAATTACCAATTCATAGTTAAATATTTTGAGCAAGACGACCGATTTGTGGCTGCGTTTGGTTGTCTCTAAATCGGTCACCGCGGGCAAAGGTCGCGTGTTGCGAAAAAACGTTAGTTTCGAGCGTCATGCACGTGCGTGCGTCACGCACTTGCCGGTGGCCGTTGCGAATGTATTGTGTCGAAAGTTATTCTGTCTCGCCTTGAATAAATCCCGGGTGATATGACATAATAATAATGACGGTAATTTTGTTTTCATATATAAGAAATTTATACCCTGATCTGTTATTCATTTGTTAATCAGGACCCAGATTATATGTTAGATAAATATGTACATTGATAAATCACAAGTAGGTTGCAGAGCTAAATCTGGGGCCAACACTATTAAATGTAAAAAACAACTATGATTGAACCCTTGCGTAATTAACAGTTGGTGATTCTACGGGTCAAGTTTATATGGACGCCAAATCGTACTCCTTATCTTATCAATAGTAAAAGTGGTAGTCAACAGCAGCGGCAACTATTAGCGGGGAAGTACCACGACCTCACAGAAGACAGGCGTGATGTAGATTATTCTGCGTTTCGTCTGACGAATGAGGTGCCGGAGGCCTAATCCCTTCCCATCCTTTGTTAATATGAGAAGGATAGGAAGGGAAAAGATGGAAGAAATGGATTTGACGGTGGAGGGGATGAATAGGAAAGGGAAACAATTGTTTTCTGTCTATGGCCTCCTCTGTCCATTAAAAGTAGTCAACGCATCTGCTACTCATTAGCTTGTTGCAGATGTCAACGGGTTGCGATAACTTGGAATAAGTTGAACTGCTTGCTCGTATGCCGTCTTCTACTAAAAACAAAGATTCAGTTCAGTTGTAAAATCTTCATTTCGATGTATGAGTGAGATGCCGCAGGCTCTAACCTTTTCCTATCCTTTTCTTCCCTTCCTTTTCCTTGTCCACTTTCCTCCTCCCTCCTACAAAAATGACATCGCATCGTAACTCTTCTAATTGTTGGGTAGCGGTGATCACATACCATCAGGTGAACAGTCAACTAATATGCCTCCGTTGACGTTTAGTGAGGCAAAGGTCAACGGAGGCATATTAGTTTTCTCACGAAAGTTAAATTATGAAAAATAAAACTAATGTTAGTAAGTTGCCTCATGATTTAGTATACAATGTAAATATAAGATTGTTAATTTGCCACAAGACTATTGTGAACCATCTTTTGAACCAAATTCCAAAGTGAATCGACGGGAATGTTAGTAGATAGTAGATATTTGAATAAATAGAGAAAGTGTTTTAATCAACATACGTCATTTTAAGACAGGTAATAAAAAGCATAAGAGCTCTACAAGAACAATTTAGTACGTTGCCGCAGGCGCAACAATAGATTACATTCGAGTTACGTAGTCCTAATGTGGGTTGTTTTATTTTTAACAGTAGAAATGATCATTTAACGATTACTGTACTAAACTTATAAACCGTCTCATACTCATGGTAAGGGTTCACAATTTAGCTTTATAGCTCAATTTACTGGTGCAGTTACTTTATATGCAACGGAATCTTTGAACGTTTAATATTGAATCCCTACAAAAGGTCGAATTCATTTGAATTGTCAAAGACCGATAACATTACGATAATTTACATAGTTTATCCCTTCCATATCTTTAGGTATTGTGATTGAGAATAACGCCATCTAGGTGTTAAAATTTAAATTACAGTGGATACTATATGTAACTTGTTTTAGTTTGTTCACGTGGGCACTTGTTTTTTAGTTTTTAAAACTATTTATTATTAAATAAATAAAAAATGCGATTTCTGTCTTTTTATCAAATCGGGAGTAAGATTGTAGTATAAAAATAACTATTCTTTGTCCTACACGCGGCATGAGCTTATATGTCTTAGAACCACCAAACTCGAACACATGTGACATCCACCAACCCACACTAGGCTAGCGTGGTGGACTACGGCCCCTTCCCTTGGAGAGGAGTCTAAAAATGCTGATTTGTTATTATTATTAAGTGTTTCCTAACTTTCTGTTTATGATTTACTTCCGAAACATTCTGTTTAATAAATGAGATGATATTGACGTGGTTTTATAATACGATACGCGGTAACGTCTGCAACATTTCACGGAGGAATGCGTTCGATGTGAGCCAGTAATCAGAGCGGGTCTGTCGCAACGCGCGTCAGCCCGCAGGCGTTGCACCGCCCGCACAGATCTGAGCCGAGCATTCACCTCACAGATCTCTATTGAATTTCTTCTGATTATACTTATCTTTTATGCCCGACATAGACGCTCAGTAAGAAGGACCAGATAGACTTAGGTCAGGATGAGAATGACTATGTTAAGATAAAATAAATTACTTAACGCACAAATAAGTTATGTGAACTTAGCTTCTCATCAAGTCATCAAAGTTATTTGCTAATTGAAAAGAAAACCAAGTTGCCTTTTCTCCTTTGAAAGTGAGTGGACATGTACAAATATTTTTAAATATTCAGGTTTCTAAGAAAAGTTCGAGTTGCCTTAAATGTTAGCTATCTTTAACAGTTATTTTGGAATGGACTAAATTCGACGAAATGTCCTAAACGCTTTTAAGGCAATGCTCATTGAATTCGAACTGCGACCAGTGACATTAATAGATTTGCAAACTTGAGCAATCGTGAACGGACTGACCAAATAATTTAAGGATTGTAAATTTTACTTAATATCATAAATTATTTTTAGATATTAAATACTAATCTATATTAGAGCGCTAACTGACATTTTGTATGTAATTTTCAATATTGTATTATTTAGAGTGTTAACAACTTCATAAAAGAAGAAACTGGAAGAGGCTTCTTTTTAAAAGTTTTGTTCTTAAATTATTTTCATAGGAGAACTTATATCGATCAGATTAGTGGCTTACTAAAAAAGGGCGATATAAGGAGCACCCATAACCGACGAGAATGTATGCGTAGATGTATGAATGTAGAAGAAGCGGGAGAGGCGTGCCAGGATCGCGCCAAATGGAAATCCATGATCTCTGCCTACCCCTCTGGGTTACGGGCGTGAACGTATATTTATTTATTATTTTAATATTTACTTAAGGATAATAGGTAACACAAACAATCATATTTTTCTCAAATAATATTACATTATTACAGTTAGTAATAATTCCCAAAAATACGAAAGAAACGGTAATAAAGTGAAACCGGCTTCTTCGGAGATATAATAGTCAAAGAGCCGGCTAGGGTTTAGGTTCAGTTAAAACCATTAATACTTATCGGTTATTGTTATAAATCGATGTTGTTTTTACCTGAATTCGATTTCATTATTCAATATCAAAATTGGTATTTCTAATACAAATAAATTAAAATTAGTAAGGTTTTCAATATCAAAGTATCAAATGGACATGCCCCTATATTTCACTTTGTACCCAAAGATACACATCACAAGACAATCTCTTCAGTTTCCACGAGGTTTATAGTATTCTACTTTTTGCTTGTACTGACCATATTGTTGTCTTGTTAAGGTTACTAAAGAGAACAAAATGGCTGCGTTTTTATTTTTATTTTCCATAAATCATTCATAGAAAACAACCGTCAATCCGCTCGTGCGTACAGTGGCCATAGTTGATGGAAAGTGAAAAGCGACTTTCAACTCAAGAATGTTGTCGACTCCAGGAATCATGCCCTCTTATTTAGAAGAATGTTACATCACCTTTATGAACGTATTAGGGACGCGGAATCTCTGCGTGAGTTAGGCTTGTCTATGGAATGAATCCGTGCGTACCAAAGACTAGTTTTTTCACCCTTTTTACATGTTTAGGTGCGTATATTTGAATACTCGACTAGTATTTAATTATTTCATTGATTATTTTATTATATTTCAGTATTGGAACACAACTTGGTGTTTCTCAAAAGAAAATTAAAAGATGTAGACAGTTGACTGTCATCCTTATTATAATTGCAAGTCAAGACAAGGACTTGTATCGCCTACAAAAATCAATAAAAAGAGGAAAAGTAAAAAACGCTGGAATAAACAGATACTTAATACAGCATTTTGCTTCACCAGAAGGAACAGATATTGATTTTGAACTATCTTCAAATACTAGTAATAGGCATTATAAGGTCAGCTTTTAACTCTATTGAATCTTAGAAGACGGCAGTGTTTCCTCTGACGTAAAATCGTGTATCGAAACATGCTTTCTCTCTTTCTTTCTCTTTGAAAAAACAGAGATGACGATATGTTTTATGTGAATTTTCATTTGCAGACATTCAAGTCGTGACTTACGCTATGGAAAATAAGACTTTACTTAAATGTTGTATCGTGACTTAAAATTGAACTTAACTAGTTTTAAGTACTGACAAATATATTAATAAATTAAATTGAATTAAAATAAAAACAGTAATTAAAATTCCGTCTTTTGTTTTCGTTATATTTAAAAAGTAATGTTCTTGCATTAGTACATAATTTTTAATACTTAAATAGATTTTATGTGGCACATTAGTGTTTGTTTCAATTAGTTGCATTTATATTGTGACCTATTTTATTTTATTATTTGCTAGAAGACTCGAACCAATAGTAATCAAATAATAATTATAAAGTCGTGAACTTTGCATTGTAAGAAGATTATTAACTTTGTATTTCATATAAAATAAAATAAAAACGTGTGTCTGTACTTATGCACTCACGTAAGAAGTTTTACTTGTTTATCGTAACAAAAATAACTAAAAAATGTATCCCGTGTACTCTTTGTTTGTAAAAAAAGATATTAAATGCCAATGATAAAGGTTTAAATGAACAACTTGGAATTTGTGGTGTAGGTAGTAACAAATACATTGTCAATGTAATTCCTTAAGTATAATTGACTTAAATAGCATTCAGTCGGATTATACATCTTGTAGTCAACGTCTTTTATTCACTACACTACAGAATTATAAGTGCATGTCAAAAAGTTGTTATTGGTTACCATGGTAACACCATGCAGTTGTTAAGCATCGTAATAATTTAGTCATCATTTTTCCTAGTATAGTTAAGTATGATTTTTAAAAGCGTATACGCTTCGTCTGGATTTATCAGTAATTCATACATTACAAAACTGTTAGTAGTAAGCTATTGTTTATTTTATCGGATAAATAAAATCTCTCAAAATACCCTTACGGTAATGCATTCATATATTATCGGGCAAGTCATTCATAACAATTAAGGTTACCTGCAGTTTTTCGGTGTTGGTACTACCCAAATAATCTTGTTTTGTTTCTTGGTATTGGATCATTAAGTTCGTGTCATATTAACTATTTTTTTCCTTAAAGAAAGGAAAATAAACAAAAAACATCGGCTGATACTTTGATTTTGTAAACAGGAAACCTACCTGCGGTCCCTTATGCTATACGTTTACTTTTTGTAGTTTTTATTTGAACTCTATCTACCTCCTTTCTTTGTAGTCTTTTTCTCTTTCTTTCAATGTTTTAAGTCCTTAATTTAACGTCAATATTGATAAAGCGAATAACTTCAATCCGAATCGTTCTCAGCATAATATATAACCATTACATTTACATATTTAAATATATATGAGCCCGCAACAACAACATGTTGCACGAATGAGCCGGCTCAACCGGTGAAATACCACGACCTCACAGAAGACGTATTCTGTAGAAGAAGTATTCTGTGTTTAGTCTGATGAGTAAGGTGCCGGAGTCCTAATGCTCTGCCCCCTTTTCTAAAAAGGGCGGAATAATTTAACGGGAGAAGGATAGATAGGAAATATCCCTTTTTCTGTTTATCCCCCCTCTGCCCCCTCCTCTGTCCATTAAAGGTAGGCAATGTATCTGCAAACTATAACGTTGTAACAGATGCCTATGGGCATCGGTCACCTGTCACGGTGAACTTCTTGTTCGGTTAAACTTGATGCATAATTTTTTTTTATCAAGTTAATCTATACTAAGCCTTTTTATTAATGTGTCTTTTTATAACATATATATGTTACTTAAAAGTAACGTTTCATTACAGATAACAAAATATATTTTAGAGTACTTTTGTTGCAATTTTGTACTGACATGTCATAGCGTTATTGTTGAGAACAACACATATAACAGCGAGAACTGGAAATAAATCAGATTACTACATTTAGAAAGCGCTTGCGACAGCTTCGAGTTTGTAAAAATATTTGGTCTTAAAACATTTTGTTTGTAGGTAACATTCTTTTTAATTATGACATCTGTATTTCGAGAGAGATCTGTCAAATGTGCCAACTCGTAATCTTTAATCTTTGCCTGCGCCTCTAGGTATTACTGTAATTGTTTTTAGGGTTTATCTATTAACAATGTATTCAGAAATCGTATAGTAGTCGGTAATAACAGAAATTATAATGCGCTCTAGCTATTTTGTTATTCAAAACAAGTTGAAGAATTGTGAGCGACTGAAGTTAGATATTCCCGCCAATCATTCTATACTATTTACCCTGTACCGTGATGGAAGCGTGAACACACAAATTATCAAACATATTCGTGTAAATATTGCAATAGAAAAATTATCTAAGAGTCAACGGTGCATGTTACGCGGCGAGCGTGCCACTTGTGTAATGCAGCGTAACCGATGCCTACCATTGTTACACGTGTCCAGGTATCCTTGTAACCCAAGTCCCCAAACCCAGGCGACCCAACATAAATAAATAAACCCGTTCCACAAAATTTGATAAGACGAAATTAGAGATTCATCCGTACGTATAGACTGACAAACATGTTCGAAGATAACAAATTCTCTTAATATAGATTTTATAAAAAAAATATGCCTGACGCAGTTTCTTGTGGCTGTCATGTAACTGTTTGCCTTGAAGAGCATCTATATTAACAACTGGCTTGGGGTGAGTTCATAGTAACCTGACTAAGTGCCCTCGAGAATAATCTCGGCCTAGGCTTCGTCATCTTGACGCAGTTATCTTCTTTAAAATATGTATGTTTTAAAAATGCATTGAAATCACATATCGACATCGTCATTGTCTATTGTATTACGTATTATTTTATTTGTTATAATTATAACAAGTAACGGGTCCATCTAATGAATGAGTCGGCGGCCACGCTCCATATTGAAATCCTGAATATTCAAAGCGTGTGTTACGAAACGGTCGCCGGAGAGGTAACGGTTCGTTGGTGGTCGTCGATTCATATTAGGTTAATATAGGCGACGGGATGTCGTGATATGAATTCTGAGTACCGTCGGGGCCAGAAATATGTATGCTAATAATTTGTAGACAAGGGTGTGTTGCTGTTAATTGCATCAAATTCTTGAGGTAATTAGTGTGGTAATACTACCCTAAGTAGATACTATCTCTTCCTATTCTAGTTGATGAGACGCATGAGATTTTTTGGAGTATGATGCATTTGTAATAGCAATTTTGAATAGCCATTTTATTCAGTATGATTTTTTTTACTGACATGGAATATTGAGAAAGAGAGAGAGGGTTGAGTATGGCACAACCATGTCAATAAAATTAATGCAGTTTAGATGCTGTCTCTGAGAAGCATGCTAGGCGTAACACTGAATGATAGGATGAGAAATAGTGTTGTAAGGGAAAAGTGTGACATAAAAGTGGAAGTCGTGACTAAAATTGAGAAAGGTATACTTCGTCCGAGCACGTTGAAAGGATGAGTGAAAATGTTACGAAAGTGGTAGTGTTGGCCGGGGTCGGCCTAGGCATACTTATACCGATCAAATTGGTGACATACTAAAGAAAAGCGGTATTAAGAGTACCCGTAACCGACGAGCTTGTATGCGTAGATGAATGCAGAAGAATCGAGGGAGGTCTGCCAGGACCTTGACAAATGGAAATCTGTAACTTCTGCCTATACCACTGGTATAGGGGCGTGAGCAATTTTTAACATAAATTTCTGATTCTGTGTAGCAAAAAGATTTGTACAGTACTGCAGACAGTGGTCGAAATTGTTTGTGTACACACGACCCGAATTCCAGATATTTTTGGTTTAACGGAATACAATAAAATTGTAATAATAGTTATGCAATATGCTGCATCTTGAACAAATAATAATGTACTCCTGTCTTGTGGCAAATTTTAGCAATATTTGAAACACGTCCTAATTATTTCAAGTTTATTTTCTATTACACATAACCAATATGCTTTTAACGATTCAATGACTCAGATGAAACTTATTCAGGACATTGGAAGTTGTACTTACCTTCCTGATATGAGTCAGTACTCAAACTAATTATTCATTTATTAATACCTAAACAGCCTCCACTACAACCTGTATTACTGACACTCTAATTAATCTACAGCTATAAAAGAACAAAAACTGACTGACTACTAGGCCTAGAGACATGAAATTTCGCCCAGAGATTTCTGTTAAGCGAGTACTAAGAAAATATTTTTTAAATTCATCCCCTAAAAGCCTGTAAAGTTTGTATGAAGAAATATTTGAATTCCAATGTAATTTGACCTCAGATCTATATAATTAATCATATTAAATGGGGTTCAGATTAGGCTGGACAATAGTCGGTAAAATTAAATTGGAAAGAGACTACGGGTGGAACCGCTGGGCAGAGCTTGTTCATAATATTTTCCATAAGGACAAAGTATTGACAGTACCACACACTTATTAGTTGTAACTAAATGACGTTATTTAACTTAAAATCAATTTTTATAATGACCACTCAGGACTGCTTTCTTGTAGGTCAGCAGTTTGGTT
>JWHW01022551.1:51259-61285 GCA_000931545.1 Papilio glaucus
GCCAACCTTTCATGGACAGAGGAGATGATGGTGATAAGAAATCCATCCCCTCCCCGTCCAATCCTCTTCCCCTTCCCGTTCTATCCTTATTAGGAAATGACTGAAATTGGGCCTCCGGCACCACATTCATCAGACGAAACGCAAAAGTATACTTCAAAGCCCGTCTTCTGTGAGGTCGTAGTATTTCACCAGTCGAGCGGGCCCATTCGTACAAACAGGTGTTGTTGCGGGCTCTACCACTGTTATAATAGTGCAATGTTCTGATAATGAGAGAAATACTCGATGTACATAGATGAGGTATTTTTAAACCGTTAATGTGTTTGTAATGCTATATGTTATATACATTTGTTAAAGTAATACTTAAGTACAAATACCGATGGAAAAGTTATCGCCTCCTCAATGTAATTACTTACAGTGCACCATCTATTTGGCATAACATCTTCATGAAATATGTCTTCATATATGTACGCCCTACGCACAGTAAATTTAATAAATTTCAATTCACATTAAGACGTAATCATTCAACCAATGACAGTGTTGTTTATGAAACACTATAATGTTGTGTGAGTGTTGAATGTTCTGAAGACGATGTTACTTATACAATGTATATGTACAACATTAATTTAACTATTCACCAATGACATACAAATTGTAAAAACCTAATAAAAAATATTTACATTAAGAATAATATAAAATTTACAGATTTTGTTTAAAAGATTAGAACCTCTCATGTTTTATTAATCGTATCGTATCCAGTCGTATGAAGCTTAATATATCTTGTATAAAAAGTATCACTTGAAACTTATTACAAGTATTGTTTTTACAGTTTTATCAGCGGAACCCCGCGTGGTGTGCTACTACACTAACTGGTCGGTGTACCGACCGGGTACGGCGCGCTTTAACCCTCAGAACATCAACCCCTATCTCTGCACGCACTTGGTATATGCTTTCGGTGGATTCACGAAAGATAATACACTCAAGCCCTTCGATAAATATCAGGATATTGAAAAAGGTGAGTTTTGTTCAAATTAGAGAAATGTTAATTATAATCTGATTATCCAAAAATTAGAAAGAGGAAGAACTTGGGGAAAATTATTCTAAGGACTTTCATGCACTTTCAATACACATAAGGAAATGCTTTTATGTATTGAGATAAATGGAAAAGAATCAACGAATAAGCGGCGATACATTTGATCTCGTTGATGTCTTTTACTTGGCAAACATAAAAAGCTCTTGAAAACCGCCACGAACGACAACTGTTAAAAATTGTAATTTTTTATTGTATAAAACTTAAATTCTGGATCATTTTCTTAATATTTAATTAAAGTAAACAAAATCGAATAACATTTACTATTCGTAGGTGGTTACGCCAAGTTTACGGGCTTAAAAACTTACAATAAGAACCTTAAAACAATGCTGGCCATCGGCGGCTGGAACGAAGGCTCCAGTAGATTCTCTCCCATGGTCGCCTCCAGAGATCGGCGGAAGGAGTTCGTCAGGAACGCTATTAAGGTAAAGATATTTACAATTTTTATATCCTTGCTTATTTACAAAAAGTTTGTGAATTCCTATCACACAACCGTGAGGACCAAGCCCAAGGATGTTTTCGATGATAAATACCACTTCTGGGTTTTCAAATAAAGGTAACCAGAGATGGAGATTAGTATAATTGAAGTTATCATCGCCAAATATCAATAAATAGCAGAAAAACAGCTATTAAACAAATATGCACAAACATCCGGGCAAATATATATAATATATACTAATACATAATGTAAATCGCATTACGTTTATAATTATAAATGGGGCTACTAAATATGTATTAAATTTTATTTACCTAAGCAAGCAAATATTAAGTTAGCTATTTAACATAATATTTTACCAAATCAATATTAAAACGAATACAAATCATATTCTATATTTCCTCAACGTTCAGCAGACGAGGTCCGTGAATGGCGTTTAAGAAACATATTTCCTGTACTCTATTAGGCAAGGCGTCATATTTCCAACGGTAGTGATACAAGTAAGGAACGATATCCGTTTTCAAAGTCAAGTTAATAAAAACATATAAAAGGAATAACTTGTTCGCTTATAACTAAGCTCTAAGTAACTTGTACTTGTCGCACTTTCTCTCTGCGTTCCAAACAAGTGGTACTCGATCAGGTTGAGCAAGGGGCTTATTATAAGTTTTGCTTTCATTAAAGCGTTAGTTATCAGACATGTTTTAATATTTTTTTATCAGTAATATGAATATCCTTAGAAATGAAATAGATAACAGATGCAACATTTCTTGGGTCCAATAATATGTACACTGATTTGTTAGTCCACATTCCAACTCTTACCTACTTGCATACCTTTGATGACGTGTGCTAAAGCAACTCTATGTAGGATTTTCCTTCACCGTTTTTGGAGCAGTGGAGATGAAATAATTATAAAAAGCGCCTACCTAAGTTCGAACCCGCCACCTACAGTACCTAAGTCGCGGCCTATACCACTGAGCCACCACTGCTCTCTTTTTTAACATTCCTATTTAACGTTAATTAAATATCCCGACTTTCGTGCAAGTCTTTGAGGTTAAGATTTAGAAATTTATATAATGAAAACACTGTTATATATTCAAATTACATAAATAATAACTGACTGGAATTTGTTTACTTGTCACATTAACTGCTAGTAATAACTTAAGCATTAAAATATTGTTAAGCCACGCCCCATTCAAGTTATATCAAACATTACAAAAAATTTGAGAGTCAATGTAACTTTATTATGTAACGTTCAATGAATACAGACAATGACATTTGTGCATCGTAACTTAGCGGTAACAAGATCGTAGTATTCAATAATTTATACACGTATAGGTCCTGAATAAAACTATCGTCTTTTTATCGGATATGACAATTCTCATAAAATGCCGATATTTAAATATTTACCTATGCTACCCAAAGGCATCCGCAACAAGCAAATGGGTTGCAGATGCGTTATCTACCGTTAATGAACAGAGAAGAAGATAGACATGAAAAAGGATATTTTCTTTTCCCCATTTACTCCATCTCTTTCCAATCATCTTCCCGTTCCCATCTTATCCATTAGGAAACGATGGGAAAGGGACGAGAAATGAAATTGAGCATCCGAACCTCACTCATCAGACGAAACGCAGCTAATACTTCAACCTTGTCTTCTGTGATGTCGTGGTATTTCACCGGTCGAGCCGGCCCATTAGTGGAACAGATTCTTGCGGGCTCTACCACTGTTAAAAGTGTGAGGGCTAGCGATCGTTCTTAGTGGGAATATTTGGGGAAGGCCTATTGTCTAACAATGGAAAATCATGGCATTATGACGAGAAATTAAGATTTTACTCCCAAAATTCTATTTCATTATATTCATTTATTTGTAGTAATGACATCTTTAAGCGATTCTAGATAGAGTCGTTTTTTGTACGTTATGTACTCGTATCTGTATGACGTTAATATTTATATTACAGTTTCTTAGACAAAATCACTTCGATGGGCTCGACCTCGACTGGGAGTACCCGGCGTTTAGAGACGGTGGCAAGCCGAAAGACCGCGAGAACTACGCCAAGCTCGTCCGGGAACTGCGAGAAGAGTTCGAGAGGGAGTCGGAGAAGACCGGCAAGCCTCGACTGCTTCTCACCATGGCTGTACCAGCAGGCATAGAGTACATACAGAAGGGTTTCGACATTGAAACGTTGAACAAGTAAGTTTGCTTTTGTTTTTTGTATGGAAGTGATTGTTGAAGGCAAAACATATCATTACAATTGCTAAATAATAATAATATTGTTATTATCTCTAACTATCTGCTATCAAACATATTTACAACGCAATTTATTACAAATAAATTATTCATGCTAATGTTAAAAAGATTAAAGATTTGCGTGTAACCAATGGATGAATTCTGAAGGTACTGAACCGGTTTTTCACTATTAGAAAGGCCCGCTAGGGCGCCTCAAGCTCGTATCTAGATATTTCGCCTAACGCACCTTATTAATGCGAATTTAGACCAGCAAGCATTACATTTTACCTCCTTTACCTAGAAGGCTAAAGAGTCTAAAGTATCCATTTGTAGCTAATGGATTCTACCAATATCCTTAAGATATAAGAACCCCAACAAATAAGCAAACACCGATCTTTTAAACTTGTCGAACTTGTCTATGACCTTCACGTGCTTAGTCGATTAGGTCAAAGAGACATGCAAATTCAAGACAACACGTCCCGTATAACGTGAGCCTACGCTCGTGTACTCAAAACGTACTTGCGACATATGTACATATATCAAACTCGCATCAGCAACTAGTGTTACCTAACTCCTTGTTCCAATGTCATCTTACCCAATCTAACGTGTGGTGCAAGGTACAAGCGATGGAAATTGCGACCGGTAAACAATGTCTTTCCCCAATATCTAAAAATTCGTCTACAATAATGAAAATAAGGCTAACATGATTCCAAACATTGAGCAATACGATTTGAAGGCTATACGGAGCTAATATTATGTATATATATGAAAACGCAGCCTTATTAAGATTAATAATTTCGAAGCTAATACACGATTTCTATACCTACATCGCTTAATTGTTTTAAAATGATTGAATTAAAATATTATGCATATTTGTTTGTTTTAAATTAAATAATATGATGGGACATTATTCACACGCGGCCATCTGATCCTCAACTAGAGCGTGTACCATAGACCACTTTAATTTTGTAAATACATACTTAAATAGATAATTACATCCAGACAAACAAACATGTTCGTACACACAAATGTCTGCCCGTGTATAATAATTTGCCTGAGTTTGTTAAATTGAATTGTCTGTAACCTTAAGAAAAGTCACTACACTCCTTTAGTACAATATTAATTTTTGAAATAATTATCAATGAAATGAACGAATGCTGTTATATGTCACGAAAAATAACTATCGTGCAGTATGTCTCTGTGACTACCACATATTAATGATGTACGTTTTAGACCAGAGTCAATACAATGTCGTTTAGGTTCAAATATACTTTCAGAATGTCGCACGCATGATTGTAGTCCATACTGTATAGGTTTTGGCTACAGTTTTTATGACCGGCCGCCTGCCTGACGCCAGGGTGGCCTCGGGAATAATTGGTTGTACTTAAGTCTTGTTTTATCAGTGTGATCAGAGACAGTTCCGTTGCCGAGATAGTCAAATGTCGCGAGGACTGTTATTGGTCGAGCGCATCCCTTCTCGTCAGGTTCGTCAATACCTGATCGGCATTCAACTCTTCTGTGATAATAATTCCACGCTAGTTTCCATTCCTGTAGAACCAGCCCTCTTTTGTCTTCATGGAATTCCGCCAGTATCTCTTCTGTGTCGTAATACATCATGTGCTTACTCTCGTTGATTTTGAAACAATCGAAATTCTAAAAATTCAGCATGAGAAGGCATGCAGTAGACATTCAACATAACATTTACATCACCTTTCAAACTATTCTCTGTTTGGAGGCATCGTCCAGTGTTTGTTAATAAATGAGCGATTTGATAATGCACACACGCCCACTGCCTTTAGAAGCCTCCTGGTACTGGTCACAAATACAGAATTTTTCTTAGACATTTGTATAATATTTAAAAACTAACAATATTATAAATACATCCTACGAAATAAATAATTTCAAAATAATTTGAGACACATCTACTATGACAAACTGTCAACTGTCACCATCCTTCATCACGATTCCTAAAATGTTCGCGTGTTCTTATGTTACTATGTGAAATTACTATAACATTAGAATGCAAATTATATAAAACATACATAATACATAAACGTACATAAAGTATATTCAGCATATAACAATATTTAAATACTTTGTTTTATGTTTTCTTTTTCGCAATTTCGTTGATCAGATTCATAGTGTAACTTCGTACGCCTGTCCTCAGCTATGATTGCTATGTGGTAATGTTTTGATATGACTACTCGACCGTCCGCGTTCACAATGACTCCGAGGCTGCATACACAATGCCCAGCGTCAGGGCTGGTTGCTAAGCGTAAACTGCAATTGTCGTAGCAAGTTGCATCACACGTGTGCTTTAAGTGACGTGATTTATGTGTATACAACTTTTGTAATTCAAATTATATGTTTCAAAAGTTAAGGCTATTGAAATTTAATAAAATTCTTTGGTAGGAATTGGCGTTTATATTCAAATACACCTACTCGTAGATGTAATACGCATAAATTATCTCGTTAGTTTCTATTATTTTTAAGATACCTTCATAACTGATGACATGTGTCTGTAAAGCACCATGTAATACATTTACATGCGACTACATTCCAAAAAAGAATAACTGTGGTTGTTTTTGTTAAACCTTTTTAAGCTATATTTATTGTATTGTGCAAGCAGTTGTAACTACATTTGAGCTCTGCACTCCTTTGCATCGCGCTCAAATCGTCCGATTATTCAAATGCACATTTATTAGCATGTAGACGACCCTGTATCTGAATGATGATGTTCGATTTTTTTACAAATTTAATGGGCTTACCTAAGCGCGAGGCTCTACATGAATGACTGATTTGTAGGGTAGTAACAGGGTACAAGGTACCTACGAAACGAAAATCTGACGTTCTCGATGTATAGAAATCCTTGGGTAAAGACACTTATAGATTAGTCAGACACTTTTGTTTTATAAAAGGTTTGTAAGAAACGGGATTCTTACCACGATTAGCGTTTTTGAGCTCCCGATATTTCGGCACAGTTGCATGCGCCATGGTCACGGGCTGACTCTAGGCCATGGCGCATGCAACTGTGCCGAAATATCGGGAGCTCAAAAACGCTAATCGTGGTAAGAATCCCGTTTCTTACAAACCTTTTATAAGTAAAAACCACGAAAGTTTAAAGTTATACTTTTGTTTTGTTTTTACTTTCTTTTGTTTTCTGTTGTATTTTGTACGACCTAGAAGATAACGATCATTTCATATTTTGTTGGAAAGCCAAAATAAATTAGTAAATAAAGAAATGATGAATGCATTATTAATCCACCATATGTGATACTGTGCATACAATAAAATGTTCTTCGCTCTGATTATTTCCAGTTTCTTAAACAAAACGTGTTACGCGGTGCGCGCCGCGCGCATAGCCGCGACTAACTATTTAACGAGCATTTGAAGCAATACAAAGGATGCATTTACTATTGTTGCATTCATCATTTTTATGAAAAAATTAAGAGAGATTATGTAAGCCGTAGAAGGCATTTGTTCTGTTTCGTAATGGGAAAGTGAGGTAACCAGAGCATAAGATCTTTTTTCGAATTTTGAATAAACCTTTGTTTAGAAAAATCACATCATGCTGTGAAACAAGCTTAAACTCCCTTAAAGGGTATGAAAGTTTGGAGAAATCATTAAATCCAATGCAAGTAGACCTCGCATCTATATGATCAATCATTTTAAAATAGGGTTCACCTTAGACTGGACAATTTCGACTGCGGATGAAAAATGTTCTTTTTATTTATTTAAAGTTTATTTTTAAATTTACATTTGTTTATTTCAGATACTTGGACTGGATGAACCTGCTGTCGTACGACTATCACTCTGCGTTCGAGCCGGCGGTGAACCACCACGCCCCACTCTACCCTCTGGAGGAACCGAACGAGTACAGTGTCGACAATGAACTCAATATCGTAAGTAACTGCGTTTTAAATGCAGTTTTCTGAGAGATCAGATAAAGCCAGAGACTTTGGTAGAATCAAACTATATAATTAAATTTGGAACTATTAAAAAAATGTTGTATGCCACTGAAATTATTAAAAAAAATGTTGTATGCCACTGAAATTATTAAAAAAATGTTGTATGCCACTGAAATTATTAAAAAAATGTTGTATGCCACTGAAATTATTAAAAAAATGTTGTATGCCTACGTAACACATGTTTTTGTTTTCCTGACTCGATAATTTAAGGGTCAGATCATCGTCTTCGTTTGGCTTCTCCACTACAAGTAATCACGCTGCAACGCAACAGTCAAGCATAACTGTGTTCAGGTTTATGAGTTCTATTAGGAAATCGCTGAGAATGCTACAGGACGATGTAATTGTTGACCTCTAACAATGATAATGTTCTTTGCGTTGTGTGTTTTTTTTACAATTTTATATTCATGAGCCTATATTTTCGTAGATATGTCATTTGCGTTGCGATACACTTTGTTTTTATAATAATATTTTAATGCAAAATCGTTAATAAAAAATGTATAATACATTTAACAAATAACACATAACTAGTATTTGTTTTTAATTCGTTAGCAATAAACAATAATTTTTAGGATTGACACAAGTAGTAACATTGACGGAGAAGTACTCATGATAATTTACTTCTTTAACAGGATTATACGATTAAATTCTACCTTGAGAATGGCGCCGAAAGGGATAAGTTGGTGCTGGGCATACCGACGTACGGACGCTCCTACACGCTCTTCAACCCTGACGCTGTGGAGATCGGATCGCCAGCTGATGGACCCGGGGAACAAGGCGACGCTACTAGAGAGAAAGGATACTTGGCCTACTACGAGGTAAGCGGAGAATTGTCTAATTATACACACTGATAGTAGTAGATATATATCTACTATCTCCTAATGCCACTGTATCACACACACAACACACACACAATATGCCTGGTAGTATATTCTGCTTATTGAAGTCTCTCCAAATATGTAAAATTCTCCCAAACTCCCAATTAGGACGCTTTTTCTATAACTTACGTCATTTGTTTACATTTACGCTTGAGTGGCAAATATTAGCTGTCCTGTTTTTTCTTATTACTTTAATAACGCTATCCTTTTTACGCATGGCATATGTGAATGTTACTGTCACTGTCTTTAAAGCACTTTTGACTTGTGATTTTGTATGCATTGTATAAAAAATATAACTTTTATCTACAGACCTGTACAGTACTGTATTTTATTGGCGTCTTTTCAAATAAGTCAAAGCATTGTGCAAAAAGTTTTATTAAAATCAAAAAAACATTTGTTTATTTGTATAGAGTTTTTGGGCAACAAACATTGCGGGCGTCCTCGGAACACCCTAACCAAAGTTTCATCATAATCTGATCAATGGTTTAGCGCATAGAGGACGAATATTGATTTTTATTTATATATAGTTATTATACCTTGTTTCACAGCAAGATGGAATTTTGGAGATTTTTACGTAATTCCAAGATATTTTCGGAAAACATCTTTTTCTCACATTATCTCGTAACATTAGCTATCCATATTACACAATTTCACTTCACTTTATCTCACGATTTCCACAAAATTACACGATTATAAAATATGACCCCTGCCATAAATGACGTTTGTTTGTTTACAAAAATCATATCTTACCTTGAAACAAGATATACTTTTACATGGTAAATATCTTATAAACGTGAACACGATAAAAAGTAAGATGAGAGGAAACAGTACGATCTTTACATATACATATATACATAAATAATCCTATAAGAAACCTAGATCCAATTGGGTTCTTCGGATTACCTTCTTATATCACGTCTCAATACCAATTGGTTACGTTATGTTCACCAACCTGCATCAAAACAGCGTTATGTATTATTGCTGTGTTTTACCATGCATGTATATCTTAGTTTTAACTTATATACCTCTACCATTTACATAAGTGGTTAATCATGTGGGTTTTTCTAATGATTTGCTCAGAGGTTTTTTTAAAACAGTCAGATACGTGTGCCAGCTTTATAAAATATGTATAAATTTTGTTTAACTTGTTATTCCGGTTGACAAATAACCGGTTAGTTTAATGAGTCGATTTCGAAATATTATATCGATGACTCATGAATAGGATGTAAAATCTAACAACATTAAGAATTTGTTAATAATATTGAACTTTAGGACTTTAGAATGTATTTACAATATGGTGTTTAAGTCCCTCTTGGAGAGGACTCCTGTATCCCTGCAGTGGAGAAACATACTAATAAAGGCAGATTTATTATTATTGTTTTAAAAACAATTATTAGCATCTAATGTTCGTATAGGCGGCTATTGGCACTGTC
>JWHW01022551.1:61311-76910 GCA_000931545.1 Papilio glaucus
AATGTACTGATTTCCTGGCACACCGCTAATTGGCATCCATGCTCTATTTATATAACTATAAAAATCTAGTAAACTTTTATTTTTCAACAATTATCAGTTGTTAGGTTTTCACATTGTACAGCCGTATTCTATATAAGTTTGTGATATTCATTTTATGGCTCACCGATGAATCTACCGTTTTTGTTTTTCGTTTGTCTGTCTGGATGTTCAGTTATAACTCTAGAACAGCTTGACCGATTTTAATAGAAATTGGTACAAAGCAAGAATAAAAGCTATGTGTTTGCTACAAAATGGTCGGGGAGCCTAATTATAACCAAAATAAACTGTTCCCTTGGAATAGGAAAATAAACAAAGCACAATTCCCAATATAACAGTTGCCATGGAAACGATTAAAATCGCAAAAACATTATAATCAAAAGTTGTCCTCACGTGGGTCTGTCCGTCACATCAACATTTTAATTTGATTAAATAAATAGTTAACTTGAATAGAGTAAAAAAAGTAGCACTTTCCCTTTCTGTTCAAACATGCCTTTCTACACTTCTTACAAAGTAAACTAATTTGTAACAATATCAATATTACTAGATCTGCGAAGCTCTGAAGCCGAAGCAGAAGAAGCGTAGTATCAGTTCAGATTCAGAGGAATACTCAGAGGAAGAAGAAGAAGAAGAGGATGAGGAATGGACCGTGATGCACCCCAACCCCAGCGCCATGGGGCCCGTCGCGTTCAAGGGTAACCAGTGGGTCGGCTACGACGACATCGACATTGTGAAGAAGAAAGCTGAATACGTCGCCGAAAATGGACTTGGAGGTTAGATTTCAAATAATTATTGTAATTCTTTTTTTTTTGTTTTTAATGAGTTACATACCATCGTATCCACAGTTCCGTTCGAGTTCTTCTTTCTCTTATCTAGGATGAATAGCAGAATCTTTCTTCGTATTTTCAATTAAATTTAAATTTAAAAAAAATTTAATTATTTGATTTATACTATATTAAAATTATATTAAATATTTCCTTTAATTAAAATAATGTTTTAATTGTTTAGGCATTATGTTCTGGTCGATCGACAACGATGACTTCCGCGGCAACTGCCACGGCAAGCCCTACCCGCTGATCGAAGCTGCCAAGGAATCCTACATTCTCAAACTTGGGTAAGTTATAAAAAAGTATAAATTTCCCAACTTCAGTACATACCATACTGTAAGTAAATGTATTTGTAACCAAATATTAAAAAAAAACTGAAAAGTTAGGGAACACTTTCTAAAAATACAGTAGAAAAAAATGTTTTAATTATAAAATCTATTCCCATAATCCTATCTCTGACTCAGATTGAACCGATGTCTCCTATGTAAAACGTTGTAGATTGTTGAATGGCCTCTATGAAGTTGAATGGTGGAACCCACGACCATATGTCTCGCAGTCTGTAACCCATATCCATTGGGCTATTGACACTTCTCAATAACTTGTACTATAGTAAGAAAACTTAACAATGGTTCCATCGTGTAGCTCGACAGATAACATTGTCGTTTCGGAGAAGCCGAAGTCGCGAGGCAAGTCCGGCGGCAGACGGAGGAACCGACCGCGGACGACTTCAACTACGACCTCAACTACAACCACAACCACAGAGAAACCATCAACAAGGTATGTACAAGGCACTTTATAAGCAAGAATTAGCAATGTCTTGAAATATTTATATATTTAAATTATTATCGTTTCTAATTTTAGAAGCAACAAACGTAAGAGCGGATCAGCTGCGAGCACAACCCCGGCTTGGAACATAATCACTCCTGAACCTCCGACAACTCCAGATCCAGGATCAGGTGAAGATATTTAATAATTTAGACCAAAATGTAACCACTGTTTTTAGAAATTGTGAATTCAAACCATCTCAACTGGTTGAATACAATTTAAACATTGGATTAGGAGATTCATAACGTCTGAATCTTTTAAAATTGTCATTCTAAATGTTGTTTGGTTCCAGACTTCAAGTGCACAGACGAAGGGTTCTTCCCGCACCCGCGGGACTGCAAGAAATACTTCTGGTGCCTGGACTCCGGCCCCTCCGACCTCGGCATCGTCGCTCATCAGTTCACTTGTCCTTCAGGTAAATAAACCTATAATTTTTTATTATAGAATAATTATGGTATTTTATGAGAAAACAAACTGAGTCCTGCATTTAATTTAACCAACAAATCCAACCTAAGATGATCCCTATTTAGTATTGCTTATCATATAGATTTAAGGTCATCTTACATTGGATTTATATTCTTTCTGCATACAAACTTTCATCCTCCTACTTTATACCTGTAGGGGGTAAAACCCTTTCTTAGATCTCGCCTACGTAATAACAGAAATCTTTCCAAAATGTCAAGTCTCTAGGCCTGGTATTTGGGCTGTGGGTTCATACATCAGTCTCCCAGTTTCTTCTTTTACATATAGTATATAGATTATTTCTTTAGAAATGTCGTTGCCATTAAAATATAGAGTAATATGTGGTTAGACTATTCTTTATTTCGAATTTTGTAAATTCGCCAATAAATAATTAACAGCAAAATTTTATATGATTAGCATATAATGGTTTGGTTTTCAAATAAGAATACAAGTAAATAGTTACATATACACATAAGTTTTAATAAAGTTATTTCAAAATTACAGGTCTATACTTCAACAAGGCAGCCGACTCGTGCGACTTCGCGCGCAACGTGCTGTGTAAAGTGTCTGCCGCTACCACTAAAGCTCCGACGAAAGCGCCGACGACTAAAACTACAGTCACCACTACCACTACGACCACTACACGAAAACCTTTGAGAATTAGCACCAGGAACTCACTGCAGTTCAGAACTTCTACTACCCCAGCACCTCAGGTATTAGATGTGTCAGTTGTTCTATCTACACAGTTTTTTAGTAAATCTACTAAACGCAAACTAGTAGAATATTGAATTTAGATACCTAGCTTAGTCTATATATTATTATATTCTCATTTATCGATTTGGAGAGAGAGATAAATGTTGCCCATTGTGTTTGTGAGGTTTCCCTGAATATTCTATTAACGATTTTTGTTTATGACAATTTAGAATTAATGTTCCCCTTTTTGCATTGTAAGAATATTTCTTATTTGTAGTACATTAGCTAATCTCACAAATAAAGTATGAAAATAACTTGGATTCTTCTTACATATACTACAACTAGTAGTTTCTTAATATATTTATGTTAATAATTATATTTCTCAGGCTGAGGAAGAGTATGATGACGAGGACGAAGAAGATAACACAGCGGACGACGCAGAAGATCCAAAAGTTATCAAAGAACTGATCGATTTAATTAAGAAAGTCGGTAAGTAAATTCGAGAATATCATTTATAAGAATCAATTCCCATTAATTTTGTATATTCATCATATCACATTACATACGTAACTAGCAACCCACCCCAGCTTCGCTCGGGTAGACAGATAAAAAATATAGCCTAGGTTACTCGGTGATCGAAAGCAAAAAAGGTTTGGTTGCAATATAAAATCAGTTCAGTACTTTTTGATTTCATACTGAACAAATAAAGAATCAAAAAGAATCCAATTTGTCTACGTAGATTACAATAATGCTTAGTAACTGATGTGATGATTAAAAGCTTCAGCGGTTAACCTGTAGATTCTCCATCATAATGATGATCAAGACTTTACAACTATTTGAACAATGTACATCCATGTCTTCAATTTTCACATTCACTAATGTCGTTATAACAGGCGGCGTGGAACAGTTGGAGAAGCAGCTTGGCTTGGCAGAAACTTCCATCAGCACCAGCAGTGACCTAGCGACCAGCACTCCTACATCGTTCAACAAAAAGCTTTACCAGAAAGTCCTGGAACGGGCTCGAGGAAGGGGCAAGTAAGTTATTTTTTTTTTCTATATTAAACTATGCCCATTTAAATGATAAAACTTTTACGAACGAATAATCAAGCGGTTTTTTATGTTATTCATTATACTTTTTTTAACTCATGTCCGCGAATAACTGACGCTGTTTTTGTCAAGCCTTCATTTTAGAATAAAATTATTTTATTTTATGATTTACAGGTTTAAAACAAACACTGTTACTGGAAGTCAGTCACAAAACAGTCGCAGTGGACCGCAGAACGAAGGACTTCCGCCAGCTTCTGACCAAGACCGACTGCTGAACAAAGAGAGGCCACAGTAAGTAAACAAAATCTTTATTCCTCACGATTTTCTCATTTATAGCTCGTAACTGTGTAATGAACTTCTGCCAATAATAATATTCAATAAGTTTTACTATTATTGAAATATTACAGCTATAAAAACATTAAAGAATATTTATATAAAGTCTTTGCACACGATTTTGTGCGCGTTGAACGCAATTCGGACGCCATACGAAGACCGTAGCTGCTTTGTGACTTTGTATCGCCAAACAAAGCACAGATTACGCGCAGAAGACGACATGCTCATCAAAAGCGCACGTCGTCAGCGCGCATAAAAAAGTCGTGTGCAAAATCCTCGCGCTTTTGTACCGCTCCAAACGCACAGAGGACTCGGTCATCAAAAACGGGCGTCGTCATCTCATTAAAAAAACGTAGTGTGCAATGTCCCTTATTGTCATATATTTTATTCTTTTAGATACGTAACTATTAATCGATCGCGGTCCTCTTCATCTTCCGCAACCACTGAGAATTCTTTGGAGAGTGACGAGATCGAAGATGAACCGGAGGTAGATGAACAGCAACTTACCAGAGGTAGATCGGCCGGAGCACAATCTAAAGTAGCCACCACGAGCAAACCACTACAGTATGTTAATATTCGTCGATCGAAGCCAACAACGACAACTGTTACTGATACTGCTGATGATTCAGCTTCCAGGTATTCTTTTTATGAAATTAATTTTAACCTAATTCCAAATTCTTTAATTGCAATATTTTATTATTTATAATACCCTAATGCACGTACGTAGTTATAATTGTGTTCTCTGTAAGGATTCATAGAATGAAATTCCACGTTTAACATTTTTGAATTAAAAATCCCGCAATTCCTTTATTTTTGTTAACTTAATTGCCATCTGGAGTCCATCAAACGTTTTTCTTCCTTATTTTAACAAGGCTGTTAACTTTTTCACAATTATGTATTATTTTTAGGAATGCTTTATTTGAACGTGTGGAACCGTACGTATCCGTGTCGGAAGCAGTAAACTCTCTGGACATTGCAAGCGCTAGAAGAGAGAACATTCCCGAATATGTAACAATTAGACGAAGTCGCCCTACCACCGAAACAACTACTGCACAGTAAGTAATTTTCTATTTTAAATATATTTTCATATACTCTTCAAAGATATATTATTATAGCAATGAACTTTTTTCAGATATCAAAATTCAGAAACTGAAGTTGAATCTCAAGAATCCGCCTTAGAAAGGGAAATAACTTCACCGTCTCTGCAACCTCAGTATACTTCGGTGTTGAGAACTCGTTCAACTACTCTTCCCCCTGTCGAGGAAATAAGTAGCCCAGAGCCCACAACGGTCCTCTCTGTTCAAATCTCTTCCTTGTTAAATTCCCCCACGCCTGCAGAAATACAATCACCTGAGCCTTTATCTTCTATATCTATAACAACTCAAGAAATCGAAGTTCCTACCACTACTGCTACAACTCCTACTACGACCACCCTGCCAACAACAACATCTAGCGCGACTACCACGGATGCTCCTTCAACTACTACCTCACGTCGAAACGGCTTGAGGCGTCGTGGTTCTACAACAGTGTCAACCGCAACTACATCATCTCCTACTTCAACAACTCAGGTGAGTTCTAGGAATTATAATTTTGTACGTCGGCGCAAGCCTTTATCCACACCCAATGAAATAACATCGGAATCGGAAGAAAGGGTTTTTGCTAGGAAAATCAGGTCAACTACACCAAACAGCCAAGAGGTCGAGGGAATTAAACAAAATAGAGAAACAACACGAAATAGAAAATTTAGAATTCGATATCAGCCTTCCGTAGATGATTCGCTACCTGCAGCAGCATCACCTGTGTCAAGTAATTTTGAGACAAAGTTTAATGCTGATGAAGTACTTTCTTTGACATCTGTTGATGTTGATGCACCTATCTTCGTGCGAAGGGAAACAAACAATGAAGATATTGATGAAGAAACTTCTTCTACTGAAATCGATGAAGCGCCAGAGGATAGCGAAGTTTCAGCTACAACTATTGAAGATAAGCGCCCAACTACTTTATTTAGAGGCCGAGGAAGATTTTCAACTATTGCTGCTACCGAATCTATTAGTCAGTCAACAACTACTGAATCTGCTTTTACGCAAAGACGTCCCACTTTCGCTAGATTTACACCTCGTCCATTTGCCAGGCCTACATTGAGACCATTGATTAACAGAGAGAGATCTGAGGGAGTTGTATCACCGAGAGTTCCCCCTCGAGCACCTTTTGGAAGAACAAGATTATCTACATCTAATGCTAACAACGGTATAGGACTTCAGCCCCGAAGATTACCATTTCCATCTAGAGCATCCAGTTCTACAACAACTACAACAACAACGACTCAACAAACTTTTACTACAGAAACAGACGACGAAGACATAGAAAACAAACGGGATGATATTTATCTTTCAGAGAGTGCCATTGAAGAAAAGGAACATAAAGATGAAAATCAAAATGAAGACTATAGTACTACAAATTTAGAGGAAACGGAAAAACTAGCAAGCAGTAGATTTTCAACTACAGAAAGCTACGCATTTGGTGAAACTGTTACAAGTGATATCGGTACAAGAAAGTTTAAAGTTATAAGACGACGTCCCTCAAAAACGACAGTCGCTACTGAAACTACATCAACACCCGATTTTACAGATACTACAATGTCTACAGTACCAAGAATACGAAAAATAATAAGGAAAAAAATAAGGCCATTTGACGTTGAACTAGAAACTACGACCAAATTGACTCCTGATGCCCTTAGAGAAATACCAAAGTTAGAGTTTAATTATGGAGAAAAAACCAAATCAACGACAATAACTTCAACCACTACAGATAGTAAAGATATCGAAGATTTACCTATAGAACCCAAATTTGAATCCAACAAGCAACAACCCAAGATAAAAAGTAATAATATTAATTCAGAAAGCTCTTCAATATCCGAGCCTGGTGAAGAGGAACCCTTACTAAAAACAAATAAGAATGATAATTTGGAGAATTTACGTGCTGAGGATGAAGAAACACCGCTAGATGAAAACTTCCCGGCAGATTTCAAAGAAAATACACAAGATCTCAAAACGAACTTTAACGCTGACATGACAAAAGATTTTGAGGGTGATAATTTCACCAAATTTGATAAAAATACTTATACCAGTGCACTTGAAAACACCACAAAGCGTGAATATTCTTTTGAAAATGGTAACTTAACAGTTGAAGTCGAAACAGTTACAACAATTCCCCCTGTCTTTTCAAATAAAAACACATCAGAAATCGCACTTGACTTTGAGAACGAGGAGAGTTCAGGAAACTATACTGTTTCTATTGACAATGAAAGTACTAATAACACTGTGTCAGAACAGTTTGATATTCAGGAGTCAGAAAAAAATGCAGACAGTGAGGCTGTAAACCGAAATGTTACTAATGCAACAGACGAGAATGCAGAGGTTGTAATAGAATCAAACGATAAAGGTATTGATTTATCAGAGACGTCACCATCTCCAGACGAGTCTTTGACACAAGCTAACGATACAAGCGAAATTGAACCGAAAACCACGACAACAAGTACTACTTTACCACCGTCATCATCGGTTCGAACAAGATTACCGTATAGACCACCTAAGAGATTATTTACTTCTACAACAGAATCATCTTTACCATCAAGTAGCAGAACTTTTAGTCGTAAATATAATCCCGGTGCATACACAAGTCCTGCTACAATAGAAAGAGAACCGTTCAGGCCATCTGTTACTCGGAGACCTTTATTTTCACGTACATTCACAAGAAAACCGTTTACGGCACGGACTACAAAAAGACTAGAAGAAGATGAATACTCTGACGAAGAATTATTGGAAGAGGAAGGTTTAGACGAAGAACCCGAAAATCCTTTCGTTTTCGTTCCTCCTAGTCAACTATTTACCAGAAAACCTGAATCAGAAGAAGAATATGAAGATGAAGGAAATGACGAATTTGAAGATGGATTGGAAGAGGAAGAGATATATGATGAGGAACAGCCACAGACAACTCCCGTAAGTAGATTTACAACAACTTCTAGAAGACCGCTTTTCAAACCTAGAGTGATTAATTCAAACACATTTAGAACTTCTACAACTACAACAGAATTACCAAGCACACGGACAAATGCGACACAACTACCGAAACGTCCGTTCAGCAATGGACAAAATAAAACGGCTTTATATAATAGATTTAGTTCAAATAAGCCTGTTAACGATACGAAAAAACGTGTTCAAAATGTTCCAATAGGTTACAATGCTCCAAAAGCTTCGCTTGACCTTAATGATAATACAACAATTACGGGTGCTGTAAAGGTTGAAGAAAAAATTACAACTGTCAGCCCTTCCGTAAGCGATAGTGAACCAACTACTACACAAAATGAGGCAAATAATTTGATCCATAGTAATGAAACTACTAATACCATTGAAATACAAACCACAACTGAGCGTACAGAAGTTGATAACAATACAGATGAATATTTGGAAAACTCTGAGGCTGATCCCACACATGCAAGCCCAGAAGACTTTGCCACATATTTACAAACTGAATCCATTCCAATAACCACTGAATTACCAATTACAACATTAGCGTCAGATAACGAAAGTCATACTACAGATCACGTGCCTGAAACCACAACTATTGCTACATCAGCATCGCCTATAGTTAAAACTCAGTTCAACAAATTGTTTTCTATAAGCAGAGTAGTTGAAGTGTCGTCTAAACTAGACAAACATCATTTGAATAAAAACAATGAAACTACATCGATTGAAGAAGGGCCTATTGTGATTGAAAAGAAACCAACTGTTGATAAAATTGGGGAAGTAAGTCGCTTTACTCTAATTAAAATAGTCGAAGATGAAATACCTATTTATTTGACCAAGCTTGGGCACGTATATCCTGTTGATAATCCCCCTAATAATCCTATACGAATCGATGAAGCAAGAAATGCTAGGTCGTTGGGAAATTATAACAACTATCCGAAAGAAAGCCTTGTTGCTTCTGAAAGTATGAATGAAGCTTACAGACACTTAAAGAAACTTCCCGATCAACACAAAGAACCTCTGCTTAAGCGGGAAGTTGAAACCATACGTGATGATGACTTTCTAAGTTATATTAACGAAGATAAAAAAGCTGAAAAGGTTGAAGAATTCGAAAATTCTAAATTTATACCAGCAGCATACGAAAATGAACAAAACAAAGATGCAAGAAATTTTGAAATAGTGACACCACGAATTATGAGAAATAATCCATCAACATTGTCATTAGAAGGCCTATTTAAAACTGCATCTCCTGTTACACCAAATAAAAATAGCGACACTATGGAAAATTATCCGTTTTTTGTATACTCAGTAGCTGATTCTGATAAAAATATCACTAAAGTTGAAGCTTCAAAACCTGAAACGACCACGAGTTTAGCTACTCCTGTTAAGATAGGAGAGGACCATAAAGCAGTTTCTGTTCAACAAACTACTACGTTATCTTCTTTAAACATTGTAAAACCTACTGCTCAAGTACCATCAAATACGTCAGGCAACAATATAACTGCAAGTCCAGTTATCGATCTTTTAACTGCGACTCAACCTATTTTATCAATGGAAACTAAAAATATAACAACTACACCTGAAGCATTACAAACTTCAAAAATTACAGCAACGGAGTCAAGTATTCCAAAAAATTTACTGCGTGAGAACAAGAAATCTACGTTTCCTTTCATAAGAAGACCTGCCATTAAAATATCTAATCCAACAAGACCAGCCGAGACTCCAAGAACAGCAAAAAAACTGAGCAACACCGTCAAGTCTAACTCTATTCAGAAAACCAATAAGACATCCACGTTTACTCCCAGCAAGTCGAGGTTCTCCGTTAGTAGGGCTCAAAATATTCCTGTAGATACAAGAAAAAAGACAACTGCCAGCAAATTTGTCCCAAAAACCTATACCACTGAAACTCCGAGATTAACAACCGTAAAGAAAACTTTTACAAGACCAACAAGACAAACTTTTCGGCCCGCGTTTATACCCAGACGAAGTACAACACCGTCCACAACAAATAAAGATATTTAGCTTTAGGCACGACCTTTGACTGAGTCCATTTCTCTGGTTCTTGATTTATTTAACCTAATTTTAAATTTCACCAATTTTTGAATTTCCTCCGATTCCGATAAAAATTTCATTTTCAGAAATAAAAGTGAATTTTGTTTAATTGTAATAAGAGATTACTTGTACATATAGAAACATCTCTGCAGTTTGTTTATAGTCATATTTTATAAAATCTTATAGCTTTAAAGTAGGTATTAATAATCTGGAAGTGTTCGTACCAAAAATGTATATTGTTCATGTTAGTTTATCTGGTGTACGAGAACTTTCGAATGCAAATTGTCGTAGGATAGAATTAGCTTAATTATTTAAAGTATATTATAGTGGATACTAACATCAATCATAATCGTTACCAATAATGTAATACATATATATATGTGAAATGAATTTGGGCATATTGTTTGATATTGGCTAAAGTTGTTTTGTAAGAAAAGGAAATAAAGGTGTGCAATAAATTGGTAGTGAAGATACTTTTATTATTTCTGTTTCTAAGTAAGTTTAGTTTTAGACACAAATCGTACATGAAATTTGTATCGAATGGTTTAAATTAAATGACGTGCATGTTGATACTTAAAGCTACACAGTCGGAGAAGGTAAGTTACTTATTTTTGTTTCCATTTCACGTAAATCAGATGTCAAACTGACAAACTTAAGATAAATTTAATTTCAGTTCATATTTTTATTACAAACAACTATTGATAGAAGAAATTACAATTAGTGGCGGCATCAACAACAAAATATTCTTAACATTTCATCTAATTTTTAGGTATATATTAGGTTTTATGTTGAGTATAATTCTCATCATTATTTAAATGTTACCTACACCATACTACAGTGTAAAAACATCTCTGTGAACCGTTTATGGTATTATAAAAAGTAGCAGATATGCCATTAGGTTGACTCTCTCGAAACTCGAAAACGTCCCAATTGGAACGCTTTTGCTGTAGCTTACATCATGTGTTCACATTTACGTTTGAGTGACAAACACTAGCTGTCCTTTTTTTCTTATTATTTTAATCACGCTATCCTTTTTACACCATTTGACATGTGTCAATGTTGGTATCACTGGTATCAATGTCTTTGAAACACTTTTAACCGAAGATTTTATATGAGTAATAACATATCTATAGCATACAATATCTTTGGTTTATGCTTAGTTTGAACTTTATCAACATTTTACTTAACAAGATCAATAACTTTTGTAAAGAAAACTTTCACACAAAATTATCTTACTAGAATGTTATAATGCAGTAGGTTTTTAAAAGTAAAATCTCCCGATTTCATTAAAGGTCTATTGTTTTATTTCTTGTAGTTATCTCGCACAATAGTGTGATTGTAACATCAATCAATCGAGGGGATTTGTATAGTCCATTGTAATTTTTTTAAATTCATGATTTAAAGTAATATATTCTCACGTGCGTACATTGAATCTGTAGAGAGAGATGACAGTTAAGTTGGACTTTCAAAAACAAATTGAAAAAACTCTACTAAGAAATGATACTAATCTACACTACATAATATTATAAACAAAAAAGATTTGTATTTTTGTATGTTTGCAACGATTAAACTCAAAAACTGCTGGACCAATTTCAAAAAATCTTTCATCAGTAGAATGCTACATTATCCCTGAATAACATAACCTATACTAGAAAAATTAGGGGACAAAATTTAGCAAGCGAAATGAGAAACGAATGCATGCGAAGCCACCGGCGACATCTAGTACTAAATATAGGGCCACATTTCCAATACAAAACATTTCAATCTTAACAATACCAATATGCAAAGATGTTACATACCTCCAGAGAGAGCATCCGGGACCCAAAAGTGAAGCCTAATCTTAAGTCATCAATTGGCTATTTCGTAAAATCAAGCTCAGTCATTTGTTTCCTAGATCGTCGAAACGTTGGTACACATTCACGTTAAAAATCGGACTTCACTTTTGAATAAAGGTTTATCTGGAGGTATATAAATCTATGGCCAATATATTAAAAAAATCAATAGTAGCTTCGTAATTTATCATTTTATGCTCTATTTGTAAATCCAAAGTTTAAAAAAAAGTTTAACAATTAATTTGTGCATTACTTCACATACTGGCTTAACCTGTTATTAGATAATTAACTGTATATAACGACCAGCTTAGCGATTAACCAAATAGTTATGTTCGGCAATGACCCACAAGTACGTCCGCTATACGGTCAGCCCGCCCCCCTCTCCCCCCGGTATACATTCGCAATTAAACTAAGTCCCCTTCCCTTTAACGATCCGTATCTAATACCATTCGCAAAACCACGTCAACGAACCTTTAATGTTTTGGTGACAAAATTGAATCGGAAATATAGAAATAAATAATCTAAATAACACATCCTGGTCCCAACTAATATAAATGCGAATGTCAGTCTGTTTGTTACGCTTTATGTCCTTAACGAGTTAACCCATCATCATTCAATTTTGCACACATATTGTTAAGGATACAAAAAATAACATAGGGTACCTTTTATCCCAAAGAAAAACATTGCAAGGGATAGGAAAATAACACCTAATATAGGTTGCTATGGTAATAACATCTTTTTTGAAATTACATACATAAATAAAATAAATATGCGCTCACGCCCGTAACCCAGAGGGGTAGGCAGAGATCATGGATTTCCATTTGGTGCGATCCTGGCACACCTCTCTCGCTTCTTCTACATTCATACATCTACGCATACATGCTCGTCGGTTATGGGTGCTCCTTATATCGCCCTTAATTACATACATATACCAATAATAACCTTTTGACCTAAAATTCCAAATTATACGGGAAACAATAATATTATAATATAAAAAGTAGCAGATATGCCATTAGCGGTCGAAAAGTGAAGACTCGAAAACGTACTAATTAGGACGCTTTTTCTATACCTTACGTCATGTGTTTACATTTACGCTTAAGTGACAAACACTAGCTGTCCTCTTTCTTCTTATTATTTTAATAACGCTATCCTTTTCACACCATTTGACATGTGTGAATGTTGGTATCACTGTGTCTTTGGAACACTTTTAACCAGTGATTTTGTATGCATATAACATATCTATAGTATAAAATAAAATTGACGCTTAAAATATAAGAGGGTACTCGTTCCTTCTAAGGTGAAAAAAAGGATGAAATAGTTATATTAATATGCTTATTTCAGCTCTACATAAAACTTTTTTTGTACGCATATCATAACATTACTTTCTTACCGAGATCTTTTAAATGATATATTTTAAATTCTTATCCCACCATAAATTCCGCACCATCTTAATTCAGATAATTCTAACATTCTTGACAACTCATAGCTACGACCAATCCTATTATATGTAGTAACCGGTTGTCGAGCGTGTGTACTGTGAATACATAATTAGGTATAATTACTAAATGTGATCACGCTGAGCAACTATACGATTATACATTACGTCAAATTAAACGACTACAATATGTATAAGCCTTTGTCTTTGACAAAGCGAATAGGAATTATTTATTCCAAATTAAATTAAAAGAAAAAAAAAGTTGCCAAGTTACAAAAGTAGATTTTAAATTATCCGATAAACATCGCGCATTGACTTGACATTTGTCATTCTGACATTGTTTAAAACAATTGTAGGTAGGTATGATCAACAAAATAATGTAATAGTGAATTAGGGTTCAAAGTGTTTTTAATACTCCCCATATAATGAAAGTGGCCAATCGAATCGATTTACCTTAATTCTAGATGCGTTCTTACGACTTACTACTCACCTTCTGAGAATACATTTCCCACGTGTCTCGACTTATTTACTTTAAACGTGTCACAATATTCTGTTTTAAGTCACACATGTCCCACGCCCAAACGTAACTTTTTAAATTATCATTGTGATACTTAGCGCCAATAGCCTATGGTTAATTGTTCAGACTGCGAAAAATACATAACATGGTCGTGGGTTCGAATCCGCAATTCGACTATTGTCGTGCTCTTTGCACAAGTTTAAGCTTAGTTTGAATGAGAAAAAAAACTAGTAAATTATATTTTTTTTTGTAATAATATTTCATATATTATGTATACGAGGAGGGTTGGCGTCAGGCAGGGGAATGTCCGTAAAAACTGTAGCCAAAACCTATTACAGTATGAACTACGGTCGTACTGTGCCCCCCAGTAGGTTGAAAAGGGCAGGGAGAAAAAATATACAGCTTGGTTCTGGAGTGTTGAGAACAATTCTACGCATTTGTTTCACACTTATATTTTTATGACAATTTGATGCACCTGTTGATGATATATGTATCTGGCCAATTATGAGGTTTATTCCACTTTGCACCTGGGTGACATCAACTAGGTGATTTTGTGTTAAAATCTGGGTGATATAGAAACATATATTAATAACTGAAAATAACAGGCACGTCTGTGCATTCAAATCATTTGATTCCAATAAATAAATTTGACAGACTATTACACTTTGTTTCACGTTACTCAAGTGATTTAAATTTCAGGTGTACGAAGTAGAATAAACCAACTTTGACAATATTCAGTGCGTCTTAGGATGCGAACCAACAAATCAGAATCTAATAGTTTAGTAGTAAATCGATTAAAATTATTATAAATCGATTTTATAATCGACTATCACTCGGCTTGTTGGTTTTCTTTCTTAGGCGTGGAATCGTCCCAATTATATAGACTGTAGTGTAATGAGTTGCAGAGTAGAGTAGCAAAGCAGTATAATTACATGAACCATTTAATTTGTATTGTGCAATGAGAGCATCAAGTCACCGGCAAATTGTTCACGGTCGGGCACCTACGCATCGTTAACACACAAACCAACTTTTGTAATTGCAGATGTACGTAACATAAGTATGCGGTAGTCGTTTTAGGGTTTCCTAAGAACAGTAGTGCATAGTTTCCGCGAATATTACTTTTGCAACGCGTTATATAAAAAAATATCGATGCGAAAGATTATAAACAAAAAATTAACCGCTATGATTCTCACTTTCATCTCCATTTTCTATCTTCTAAGGGACTCATCATCTACACACCGATCGACTGTTTAAAGAACCGATGACAATACATATTTTTTACTTTAATTTTTAGTCCTGATCAGGACTTTAAGACAAAGAAAAAATTTAAAAAAACATTAACCCACGACCGTAACCCATAGGGAAAGGCGAATTATGGATTTCCATTTGCCTCGATCCTGGCACAACTCTCTAACTTCTTCTACATCCATACATCTATACACATGGTCGTCGATTATGGGTGCGCCTTATATCGCCCTTTTTTAGTATGTCACTTATCTGATATAAGTTCTCGTT
>JWHW01022551.1:83336-107465 GCA_000931545.1 Papilio glaucus
CGCTTTTTATTCGAAACACGTAAAATGAGGTAATCTATAAGGTTTATTGAGATGTGTTGACGCACTATTCATATTTATAAGTATTGCGTGTACCTGGCCTTTGTTCGGATAGCGTATTGTTTTAAATAATTTGAATTATGCGATCAATGACAAACTTTATAAATGTATTCGATGTTACCTGCGGCTAAGCATTTGTTTCGAAAAAAAAAACGCGTACGAAGCCGTGGGCTAACTCGAGTAATTATTTCAACATGACGTAGTATCTTCATTCCACTTTGACAAGTTGCTCAAAAAGTTGTCATGTTTCATGGCCAAGACCGTGCGCTACTCAGAGCCATCTTTGCGCAATTACGAGTTGTATTATGTGTCGTGTGTGCACAAATTTACTTATGAATTAAAAACAAACCTACGCAAAATTATTGCCAGTTAAAAAAATATTGGCTCCTATTGCGTAATGTAATATTTTATATATTATTAAGCATCATATCATTCACATATATAAGTATTTGTGACCAAATGTGGGACTATTTATACAAAACTAATTTTATGAAATTATAACTGATCATGGAAAAAAGATATTAATTCATTTAATAGAGGCAATAACACGTATGTGAAAACTTTTTAATATTCTTTGGTCAAAAAGGTACATATATTAAAACAAGACCCAGGCAGAATAAACAATACATCATTACAACAGGTCTTCTGAAGCGGAGATCCGTTATTACCAACTCGACTTAGTTTGTACTAGCTGTGCCCCGCGGTTTCACGCACCCTGCAATTCCACTTCACGAAATGATACTATCGTAACCTCATCATCTCCCTCCCCTTTTCCCGAGTAAGTGGGGTCGACACAGTATGGCCGTAGCACAGTTAAATTGATATTACTTTTATTTATAAACCGATTGAGATAAAACAAACACTAAATGTTAAGTGAAGCTCACCACAATACATTAGTAAAAACCGCACCCAAATCGGTTAAGCCAATTATGAGATTAGCGGTAACAAACGCACAGAAAAACTGACAAACAGACAAAAATTCTAATATTCATTTTTTTGGGTTTTATTGCGTTTATGAAAGCCCCTTATAATAGTTTTTCTCAAATATCTTCCATGTACAGACACCGATCAGATACATTTTTATTACGCGTAGATAAGTAACACGAAGGAAAAAATAGGTTGTACAACTCACTAAGTTAAAATTAAGTAAATAAGTTGTTTATTCATTTCAAATTCTAGATTCGTCTTCGACTAATTGTTATTCAGAATCTCGTTTGACCTTTAGCGTCGTACCGTGCGATCTATTCAACACCTGTTTATCTTGTATCATAAAAACTGCAAACATCATAGGAATACTTAATTTATAATAGTGTACAGTAGCTACAAAAATAGATAATAAAATGTTACCTATGCAGACGCTATATGGTCACAAAAGTGACAAAAGGTGAGCCTGTCTGTGACGAATTTGAACAATACGTATTTAACACAAAGAGCAAGATTAAATCAGACACACATCTATTAATTATATTTTCTCGGAGCTGATACTCGTGATTAATGATACTTTTATTGAAAAAACAAGGATACTAAATACACGCTTATAGAAATAAAGATAAAAGAGTATTTCTTGATTAGAATCACAAACAGATCTAATAGGATGGGAGCACCAATTGCGTGCCAAAAATTTGTAAAAAAAAACATGATATACGATCAAGAAAAAACCTCAAATGATTCAATGTCAGGGTAATTGTCGTTACAAGGACCGGTGTCGGTTTTGTTAAATTTTTCGCCGCACGACGCAACTTCCTCGAGTACGTCGATCGTTCGAAGCGTCTCGATCACCTTGGAACGGCATTCCGCTCTCGGTAACACGTTACTCAGCGTCACGCCCACCTGCACTAAGCCAAACAATGAGACCAATTACCAAACAAACAAGTACAACACGAACGAATAATATAGTTTAAATCAACAAAAGTATACAATATAGAGTATACATAGAGCTTGTGGAGGATAATTTTAAACTAAAAGTTAATTAACCTTAGAACATATCAAAGATTTAAAAAAAAATACATATAATGTATAAAATTATTTTATTATGAAAGCTGGGGTGAGTTGTGCAATTCAATGCAAAACAATGTCCAAATTAAGCTGAACCCTATTCGATATAATTGATTATATAGATCTGAGCTCAAGTTACATTGGATTATAATAAAGTCTCCATATAAACTTTCATCCCCTTTAGACCTTAAGGAGATAAATTTAGAAAAATCCTTTCTTAGTGCTCGCCATACCATAAAATAAACTTATTATTTATCAAAGTACATTCAGAAGTATGTAATATATAAATTCTGGCGTATATTAATACTGGAAATCAATAAATGTTGGTGACACAAGATAAAACGCAAAACAAATAAGAATAATTAAGGTGATATCATATTTATTTTATAGCGTAGTTCTATGCTAGGAATGCTGATGATGAAACTTGTTTGTTTTCTCTAAATAAATCACAGCGCGACGATCCATACTTTCTAACTTCTCTCAAGAATCCAGTTATGACTACTAAGGCTTTAAATAACTTTCAGTCATCATTGCCCATTATGGCTGTGTAGAGGCTGTTTCTTAGATTTTAATTCAATCAGTGAAATTCACGCAGTATACCATGTTAAAAAAAAATTCTTCTCGTACATCATTTCTTTAAGCAAAGAAATAGGTACTGATTAAAATATGTTCTAATCACTTATGATACAAGGGTGTGTGTGTTCACGAAATTTTGCTACCTCGCATAATCGCGTTGTGGAATGATCTGTCGCCAGCGATATTTCCAAACCAATACGACTTAGGGTCCTTTAAGAAGCGAGCGTACTCCTCCCTTAAAGGGAGGCAACTCGTCTGCATTTCCTCTGGTTTGCGCTGCTCGTTTGCCACCTTATGATATAAAAAAGCATTACACAATAACTCTTATCTTTATATGACGAAGGTTCATTATGGAGACATCTATTCATTATTTATAATAGACACTACTACCATTAGCATTTGATATCAAATAGAATTGTATAACTTTAATTCATATTTTCTAATTCGGCCTTCGTATTATCTAGTAAAACTAACAACAAGACAAAATAAACTATATTGTTAAGTGTACAATAAACGCAATTCAAATAAATAAATACTTGGAACCAAGCAATTAAGTAACCTTTAAAGTTACTAAGGCTGTATAAGGACCGATGATCCACCATCGTTTATTCCTACGCTCGGACAATTATGCGTGAGGAAAATTCCAATTGGATTGTGTAACAGATAAAAAAATCAGAGAAGGTCTTATGTAGAAATACTGGCAAGAAAAATATCATTATTTCGTAAAATATTTTAGTGTGCGTTTGAGTATGATAAAACATTACATAACATTAAACAAAACTATATTATTAGGAATAAATGATAAAGATTCAATAACTAATTTTAAGAAAAATGTACTTATAAGAATATTTCTTTGCCAATTTTGAAAATTAAACAAAATATAACTAACTGTCTACACTTTTACAATGTTTAGGATTGAATTCTGAAGGTATTCTAGAACTGAATAACCCTAAAAACTACATTAATATTCATATAAAACTAATATCATGTGAAACTAAGATCTCAAAATAATAGTTGCGTGCGACCTTAAACATTACTAATCGGCATGGCCTAGATTTTTTGACGTAACAAATAATCAATCACACCTGTTATTTCAATAACACGCAATATTGTTTGTAAACTAATATTTATGTGATGTTTTCTAGTAATCATATATGCAATCTTCAAATCTTACCAAAATATGGCGCATAAGATGTTAATAATCAATTCAAAAAACTATATAAATAAAATAAAAAAAAAATCATAATGTTTTTTTTTAAAGCAGACCAATTAAAAACGATTGACTGTATTTTATACTCTGTCCTTGTATAGCTTCCGTAAAGCCAGAGGCCATTAGAAAAAAATAAAAAAAAATTGTTTGCTTTTTAAATTACATACAAAAGAAATTCATTACGTGCTGGCTGACAATAAAAAATAATCTATGCAAATTCCACCAGGTGATTAATTTAAAAGTATATTATTCAGCATACAGTTACACAACTATTGAATAATAATTGCGTAACTCACAAATACAATAAAAATGTGCGTCTTAATAATAAATAGTATATGGAAATTTCGAGGCGTGTTTTAATATTTATTGATGTCATTTACCTCCATACTAGTTTTATCACTGCAAGATATATTGCGGTTATGAAATATTGTATTTACTTTATATTAGCAGTATTAAATGTATTTTTTACCAGGTGTTTGGGAGTAACGTAGCATAATTTATATGTTACACGTTAATAATAAAAACAACGTGACTGTATAATGTAGCTTTCTAATAATAAAATAATTATTAAAATCTGATGAGGTTATCAATAACAAACAAATGTGATATAGGCGCCATCTATGAAGACATATAAGCTTTAATCATGTTGCTTTTTGAGATCCAATTTAGACCTTCTTCAGAGGAATTCTAGTGTTACAACCTAAGGACCACCACTTATACAATGACAGGGCCTATATATTTATCAAGCCAACCGTAACTTATTTATCTAGGAGATATTTTAGTATTCCTAGTGTATATGTAGACAACTAGGATACCCTGGTCCATTAATTCGTACTACGAAGGTTTAGACATCTGTATATTTTAATTTCACGAATAAATTTCGCGAGTAATACCATTAATAATAACGTATATGGCAACATCTATAATGACAATCTTGATTACAAAAATTGAAAGCAGATGTGTTGCCAAACTGCGGATTGCTAAATCCAAATAGCGCAGATGGACGGCAGAAGTCAGCAGTTCAGGGGTGCCATTAGACAGCAATCTTTGTAGCGCTAATGGCAATACAGATCATCAAAAAACTTGTTTTAAATGTAATATAGAACAGAATGTTTTAATCTTTTTATAGTCTGTGGTATTTATTTTGTTTCAACTGGTACTTTTATAGATATTAGTGACTGGGAAAATTATTTTAAATCATGATAATTTATTGGTTTACATAAATGCATTTTATACGATTTATAAATGAATAATTTTGGCACCATCAACTTCCACACAAGTACAACCATAAAATTCTTACATAGTTTAATTCGGTTAAGAATTTTTGAGTGTAGACAGAAATTAGTAAGATATATAACTATATAATTACAAAATTATAAGAGGATATGCAACTTTTTTATATGTGTTTGCATAATTTTACACCTTATGTGATCTAAATCAGGTGTAAGAATGAACTAGTTTTACTACTTAATACTTCTTATTGCAACTCAAATAATTAAAATTTCCATAGAAATATGACCAACTGAAGTCTTAGTGAATTGTTTTTAACGACGTCGTAACATTTGCATGATCTCAAAGAGGACGCTGCTCCTTAATCGTTTATGCTAATTATGTTCGTGCAAAACAGAAATTGCAGTTTCTCATTATTGCAATAACACCAGGTTATAATTTCATAATTACGGAATTCTGAGCTTTATTCTTACAGAATGAAGACTCATTAAGTTTTCTTAAATTTTATTTATTTTATTACATTTACGTTATCTATCTAATAATGTGAAATTGCACATGCTCATGTAATTAAAAAAAAAGAATGCGACCATATATAAAGCAAAGGCCTTGATAAAAAATCATCAAGAGCAATAGAATAAATCCATTAGGAATAAAAACTTAGTAATAAAAAATAACATACCTAATCTACTATGCATTTGAAAACATTTACATATGTCTATTATAGTATCTAGTAATACTAATAAAAAAGAAAAAAGGTGAATACCATGGAGTTTTTAGTCCTATTTGAAGAATATGACATATTTTACATTTCATACAACTGATACTTTTGGTGACGTATGTATCCAGAAGATTCTTTTTTATAGAAGAAGGTGACTAACGAGCTCATCCGATGTTAAGTGACCACTACCCATAGGCTGTAACAAGCTAATGAGTAAAAGATACGTTGCCTTACCTTTATTGTACAAAGGAAAAGATAAACAGAAATAAATCCTTTTCCTATCCATCCCCTCCCCCGTTAAATCCTATTCCCTTACCATCTTTTCCTTATTAGAATATATTAGGAATGGGAAAAGTACTGGGATTAGGCCTCTGGTATCTCACACATACAAGGACGACAGCATGCAGCATGCTCGGTATCCATTTTATTATAGTAATAGATAACTATATCTTTAGTGATATTTACATTACAAACATTATTACTAAACAAAATACTGTTGTTAAACAATTTACTTCGCGAGCGGTGAGCGGCGGAGAAGCGACCAGCGTTCACTTTCAGTCTTCCGCAGTGGAATAAATTACAACCTTAAACATGACGATTTTCCAGTCGATAAGCATCATTACTTATCGACTGGAATATTGTATATTGTCTTAGTATTAAACTGTGTTAATATCTGAGTATCATAGACAGCAATGTATATCGTTGAATGTGTGAATACCACATAGGTAAAATACCATTGTATCTTTTTCTCTTAACACAGAATAGCAACACTAATCAAATGCGTTTGAATAAAATTGAAACATATTTAGTGGAATTACGTAGTTATTTGTACACTCATAAAGACATATTACGAGAAAAACGTATTACAATGTACGTTAAAAATCTATCCGCGAAGTCATTAGTATATAACTGCGCAGTTATTTCTAAGCTTGTAATTTAACCACGATCTTAACCGCAGTCCCACGTTCTTAGTTACGACCGAAGAACCGACGACCGTCCTATAAATTGACCACGATCAGATATTTATATCTTACTACGACTTGAGTAATAACGAATCCAATGCCGTTGTAATTATTTAAGTTTATATAATTGAAACTTAAAATCAATAATCATAGAGTTTAAATTTATTTGATATCATAACAAAACATCACACTTGGAAAATGAATAACTATTATTTCAAAGTACAAATCGTTTATAAAGAGTTTATACCTGTTTTGATATCTCATTATTAAAAAAAAACATAGATATGTCTAAAATAAGGTTTTGTTGATAAAAAATGAGCCATTAGGTTTTAATCAATAAACAGAATCCGAAATACTCAATATTGCTTTTTTACGACTGTATCAAGGTCATATTAGATTCTTGAAATATTCCAGGTGACTTGGAAATCATTTCAATTTTAATACTTTTTAATTATATTTATAATATTATTTCAATACAATACTTTTGGAGTATTTAGATTTAATGAACTCTATGGTTTAAAGTTTCCTGGATTCTAATTACGTAGAATAAAATCTGTTTTTGATTCAGGTAATAATAAAACAGAAATATTTAATAATCATTTATCTCTAAGTTTATTATTAAAGCTCAATTTGTTTATATTATATGTATGTTAACGTAGTAGGAGTAATAGTATATTAACGTGATGAGTAGAAAAACTAAATAAAAATAAAACTAACCGGTTGTTTGTTTGTCCACAGGTTCCAAGAACAAACTTCATCCGACGCACCAAACCGACGACGGCTCCGATCACCACAGACGCCAACACGGCCTCACCAGATAATGTAGAAACAACCACAAACAAATACGCGAGGCGCGGGAATTCGAGATTCAAGTCCCGAAAAGATGGCGCGGAAAAAGACGTTCCGCAAATCGAGAAACCGCGGGAAGCTGACAACGAAACTGACGTACGAACGCGGCGGCCATATTTGAGCAGTGACCGACCGACGCCGCGCAATTTTGCCGCGCGTAGACGGTTCGGTGGGGCGAATAGTGAGTCCGGTTTTATTTGTAACGCAACCAGCTACGCCACTTTCAAATACTGCATGCCTTTTTCGCTTTTAATACATCGACATACAATCTATATCTGCTTTCATGTTTTATTAATTATTGAACAAGCTGGGTGGGTCTGGGTATATAGATCTGTATAGGTCTCGCAATTGTAGGCTTATATGTGAACGTTTACTATGGAAAACTGCGTCTTAGTTGACTCCATACGAGATTATCTATAGATAACCTCTGCCTTTATACACAACAATCTCATTGATGCAAAAAAACTATACTTATTGCGGAGGAATTGTGATGATTCTTCAACAAAACGACATTCTTAATAAAAATGTCAAAACATGTACTGGATTGTTAAATATGTATTTTTTGTTTTTTTCTGAGCTTCAATAAGATACATCCTTCTGTCCAATGTACATAGTTCAGGGTCCATCTTTCTGTCCGAATCAAGATGCATTGCCTGCGAAGATTTGTGTGTGCGTGATTTCGTTAAAGGATTTCTTCTTAGACTCCACTAAGAACCTAATGCGTTACCTACGGCGCAAAGATTAAGTATTCTGACGCTTACACTTTAAGGATCTTTTATCTAAATAATATACAAAAATAAAACAAGAAAAAAATTAAATACTTGAACGCAAGCTGACCTCTATCGCGCTACAACAATACGCACCTTTCTGCTATTCAACAAGACTTTGCAAGTACACGCACAAAGGAAGTCAACTTATTTTCAATTAAATTTATAAATAGAGAACCAGCGACCGCGACAATGTAAACAAATACTTGAGCTCGGTAAGACACGTTGAACGCATAGCGGAATACGTTTTGCCATAAGGATAAACATAAACATTTCAAGCAAAGGTGTTGGCAGAAATCACGGTTTACTTTAAGTTACTTTTACTTAACAGCTTGCTCGTTTGTCACCTTCTTCTAAAAAAAACTACAATCTTGACCGTCTTGATACGGTAGAATGAGATGGTAAACGAGGAAGCGGTTCATCTGATGCACCTGCAACGAGCAAATGAGTTGCAGATTCGTTGCCTACCTTTATTTTGGCTAGAAAAGGGCACATACAAGAAAAGCTTTTTTTTCTATCTATTCCTTCCTCTTCCCCTTGTAGGAAAGAATGAAAAAGGTAAGAGAAAAGAATTACGCCTTCGGCCTCAATCATCAGACGAAACGCAAAAAGTATTACATACTTCTACAGAGTCTTCTGAGAGATCGTGGTCGAGATTTCACCAGTCGAGCTGGCACATTCGTGCATTGTCGATGTTGCTGAGTAGCACTTGGTGTATCCCCATATCGTCCAGGCGACTAAATACCTGTACATTCTCATTGGTTTCTAATACTGATATTGCCATCAACCTACTCGATATACTTTTACTTTCTAAATCATCCTCACAAGCCTGTACTAGTTCGCTGCTGGACATAGGCGCTTTCCCAAAACCTTCCACAGCTTGCGGTTTGACGGTCGGACTTTCCGCCTCAAATAAAAACAGTTGATTTTATATATCGCATTCTGTATGAGTTGACGTGACAGGTAAAAACTTATCTTTTGTACTCTCGACATCACTATATCAAGAGCTAGAAGTCAATACGAAACATCGTGA
Organism: Papilio glaucus; assembly: GCA_000931545.1. NCBI lineage: Eukaryota > Metazoa > Arthropoda > Insecta > Lepidoptera > Papilionidae > Papilio > Papilio glaucus. The sequence continues at coordinate 92,734 of JWHW01022551.1, forward strand.
CTTTTTACAATCAAAGAAAACAGAAACCTGATTTCTAGAATCGAAATTTTTCTCATTCTCTTCTATTTCTTCTTGGAAATGTTTGTAATGTTGATGTAGATTTTATTTTGTATAATTATCGTGCCTGTCATCACTGTCAATGACAGCTTCAAATGATTTTTGGTGCTACAAATTATAGACATGACTTTTAGTACCACGTTCAAGCACATATATATACATGCACATATTTGATTATACGTTAACTTTGAAAAGCTTCACAGACCTCCGTCGAGGTCGACAACATTGTCAGGTTTTATCAATGACATGCAAATAGTACCAGTCGCGACGAGTCTCTCACAGCCCATAGGTCCGACCTGTTTAACATCCGCGCTAGTACTTTCTCTGTTAAATATGAAATAGGTGACGCTATGCGAATATTAATAACAACCATATTATTTATTATCATTTTGTCTCGGTGTAACAGGGCCATTTTAAAGCTAATACATAATCTGTGTAAATAAAAGCTTGAACATAATCCGAACAATCTTAAATGTTTCTAGTTGACGTCCATACGTCAAACTCACAGCTGTCAAAACAGGGATGTATTTAGTGAGTACAATAATCAATAAGACAACTTTCTTTGAAATTAACGTCGACGATAATGACTTATTCATATGCTATAATCATATTAATAACTTTTACTTTTAATTAAGATCCTTGTGGTAACTTTCAGTTCGGAGTTTCACTTTTAATTTCACAAACGTTTCACACAGAAGTCGAGTTCGTTACCCGACGGCGTCAATACAAATTGAAATTTTTAGAGCGCATTCGTCAAGGTTAGAATAAATCATGAAAAAATTTAAACTATTTCAAAAGTAAAATTAAAATGCATCGATCCAGTCTCTCGAGAGTCTCGACGAACTACGATCTAATTGTCATTCTTAATTCAAAGGTGTAAAATGTTACCAGTTGCATGGATTTAATAAAACCGAGTAATTAGAAAGAAGCCCATCAGATTTCGAATTGGAGCCAAAACCAACGACAATCATTATTTTTACTGCACAATAACGTGCACTTCACGAGCTATATAAAATATTTTTTACCTCAATTTTTATATAACTTAAATGTTATTGTTATTAAATGGCGGCACATTTTAGTCTCGCACTCACTTATGCAAGTTACGCATATAACGCGTTCGGAATCGCGTGTTAACAGTTGTGTAACGAATTGGTGTTTTGCGACCTCGGCTTTTCATGCTCATGATCAGTACTCATCCAATTACTATTTACAATATAACAAAGTAATAAAGTTTAATAGAGGAGGTGGTTAGATACGACAGCTCCGCAAGGAGTGGACCCTCTTAGTGGTTACATTGTTTCTTTTATAGAAGAAGGTGCTTGCCGCATTTGACCTGTTTTTAAGTGGCTACCGCTACCTATAGACATAAAGTGTTGCCCTTCAATTCATATTGAATATTCAATGTAACGTAGGTATATATGTACAGTACTTACATGTCTTATCAAGAGTATTGGTAATTAACTTTTTAACCGAAACATGTAATGCTTAGTAAGCGGCCGTAGGAAGTCCTACGAAGAAAAACGTATACGTTTTAGTGGTAGGAATTGTATCACACTTCTGTGTAAAACTTTAATTTTTAATAACCGACGAATATAATTATTTTCATTGTTGCTGTATAACAGTTTTTAATTAGTATTAATTAAAAAAAAATTGACATCTACTACTATTGACTTCCCGCGTAAAATTTCGTCAGATATTCATGAATGCCTCGATATCGGCAATAGATACAATTCTCACGCGAACACGTCGCCTACAATCATATATTGGCGTTCTTACGATATCTCGGTTGCGTTAGACAAGCCAATTTCACAGATCTTTAGCTGTGAATATACACGGCCATTTTGAACTGTCATAATCACGCGCCGATTACGCATGATTCAAATACATATGTGTGAGTTCTTACGAATAAGGAACGCGGGAAAGTAAATCAATTGTTAGATATATGTTTGATATAATGTTTTATTCAAACAAAAATAACTGAAAATTCAAATAAACGAATGTATTTCTTTTTTAATATTTCCAGTATGAAGCAATTATTGCCTAATACCACAAAAACTATTTGATATATTAATTTAAAAATTTCTTAAACCTTTATATAACTTCATGCTCCGTTTCTATAATAGAAAGAAATTCGATGTTTTATTCGAGCAACTATACAAATTTCAATTCTGATAAAAAAATAATGGTGAGGCGTATTCGGCATCCATATTTCTCGTTTTTCAAGAATAAGCCCAGTCGATGTTTTAACAACAAAAACATTCATTCCTTAGATTCGTTATCGCGTAAAGACACAAATCAGAGGCAGATGCAGTCCTCGCCCCCCTGAATTCTAAGGGACATCGGGCATCAACTCCCCCCTTAAATCATCTTAATTCTTCTTTGATAAATTATAAGCAAACTTATGATTTTTACGCTTTAAACTATATAAAATGTTGTGTTTATTTTATTGTTCAATCCCCCAAACGTCAATCCTTCAAACAAAAGAGATTACACAATGTTTTGCCATAATATTATAATTACATAATTACTGCGGAACTGTCCTCCTCGGGAAAAAATAAATAAAAAAGTCGTTCAAATCGCTCACGCGTTTGTGAAACGTTTAAATACCAAACAATGGCGTTGTATAACATTTGAATTACAATATGTTACGATGCAACCGTGATGAAACCCTTTGTTGTGGTACTTGTTGCATGTTTTTTAAAAAAAAAAAAGATTTTATGGCCTGGTAACAAGACCTTTAAGCCATCGTTGCTTGGTTCCTATATATTTTTTTTGTTTTACTGTGTCTTTGACGGTTCGTGAAACATAATATCTGTCTTTACATTGATCTCATTGTTAACTAATTTTATCACTATATTTTTAGTAAAATATTCTAACATTTACTCAACTATATCTATCAATCATTTTTGTCGTTGTAGACACGATTGGTGATGGTTCGATTTGTTAAGAAGAAGGTAACGACCTTTTTTCTATTTTTGATAAAAACAATCAACCAAAAATAGCGATGTAACACAACGTCATATATTTTCAAGGCCAGAGTTTTTCTAAGGTACGTGCTAATATAATACTTAAACAATAGTATCGTTTACCGCTCCGTCAATTATCGCCGTATTGTTGGGCAAGCTGAGCGCCGTCTGGCAACACCGCCGCATCGCCAACGCTTGACGTCTTCATATGATTAATCTAATAATGTTGGATCAATATCTATAAATCCTCAAAATTAGCAACCTTAAAATATGTTAAAACCAAGATCATAGTAGTTAACAGATTTACAAGTATGAATGTACTAGATATAGACCATTTAAAAAGTGGTAGTAATTGTTACCTGTCTAACAGTGGCCCAATTATTAAAGCCTGTACATAGTCAGTGTATACAGAATGTATGTATGTATATATGTTACGTGTTTGTATGTATCATGATTATTATTATTGTATGTATGGTATTTGTTTGCAATAAGTGTAATGAGAAAAAAATATCTGTAGTTTTATGTGAACGCACATTATCGCCAACAAACTGAATATCAGCTAATATATTATTTTCTTTACTGTGCGTGTGCCTTGTAAATAAACAAATTAAAAAAACTATAAAATTATTTTTCTGATACTACGTATGTACGTTTTAAATTAAAAAAAAAAAGATTCAAAAGCTATTTTGGTTACTAAGCTTGGCTGTTTCCTAAAGCATTATCTATTACTGTTCGTGATACAAGTGAAGACGAAGGCGTGAGGCGTAGGATAAAGCGGAACAATAGCACCTTTCATGGTCTCAAAAGATTCATCAGATAAAAATACATGAGAGAAATTACCACAAGCTTTCTCTATGAATAAACATAACGATTTGTGGCTTCGTGTTAAGTTCACGCTTGTTAACCTGTTAATGTGTTATTGTACATGAATTCGTAGAGGCCCCTGAACTGACGCCCGTGAAATAAAATATGAAACATTACACTGAAGGTTTTCTTAAGCGGTCTCCAACGAAAACGATTTTTTAAGCCGCACGCTTAAAAAGGACTTCAATGCAAACTCATGTACTTCTATGATAATAAATCTATGGTCGTAAGTCACAACCCTATTTTAATCGAAAAAACCGTTAAACAGTCACACATTATAACCTTTAAATGACAAGCCGTGAGCTTCTCTGTACATACTGAATAGATTATATACAAAAAATAAGAAAAGGAATTTCTACTAAAACATACTTTATTTTTAATATTCACATTTACTTGGTTTGGAATACAACTCAGAGGACACGACATTAATATTTTTAATCTGTATGTACTTTTCGTCGCATAAAATAAATCTGAACATCTGACCTTGACTACTGATAAAGTCATCAATACCGTAATGAGTACCAAAATAAAAAGTAATTTGTCGTAAGTTTAGGCGAATGCAACGGTCATTATCTAATGTTACATAAATGATGAAAGTCTGCCTGTACGTCTGTCCGTCACGCGCCACCGACGGCTTTCTCCGCATCTCTCCGCTCCGTCGGCCTCGTCCGCGCACTGCGGCCGTCAGTAACGTCGTACTGCCACTGGTTATTCCATAGATTTAGTGCATCATCTCGCATTACCAGATCAAAAATTCATCTTGATATGAAACAAACATACATAAAAAGCGAAGCTCGAACAAAGCGATTTGAATCGTGACTTTATACGAGATCAGCTTTTCCGTCAGATGTTTTTCTTCAAGAGAAGAGTGAATGGGTTGCTAAACTAATGCGTACTCTTTTTCGACGACATCGTGACAACATGCGCGGGGGTGGGGAAAAATTATTCATTTAAAAAAAACCCGGCCAAGTCCGAGTCAGACTCGCGCACGAAGAGTTCCGTACCATTATCTATAAAAATCACGATTGTTGTATGGGAGCCTCCCTTGAATATTTATTTTATTCTATTTTTTTTATTATTTGTTGTTATAGCGACAACAGAAATACATCATCTGTGAAAATTTCAACCATCACGTTTCAAGAGAAACAGCCTTGTGCATACTGACAGATAGACGGACGGACAGCGGAGTCTTAGTAATAGGGTCCCGTTTTACCCTTTGGGTACCGAACCCTAAACACGATGTACAGTTTCTGTGCCTATTTATTATATATGTTCTTAAAAACGAAAAGACATTTTTAAATATAGAACTAGTTTCATTATACTAGATAGAGGTGTGGGAAAGTGAGCTATTTCTTAACGTAATAGGCCCTATAATTGCGTGCGACACACGCTTTTGTCACGGCTGTCGTGTTTTCTTTGCGACACAAAACAAATTAATGTAGTCGTCGGGAAACACGTGTCAGAAAGTATGTGGTAACATTGTTAAATTAGTTTTGACTTATGGTGCAGATTTACAACACGAACTTGGTTATTTGATTTGAAAAATATCTTCTGTGTTGTAACTACTAATTCACTTCCTGGTATTTTTTCTAGGTTTATCGTAAAGCGTGCCTCGCGAATGACATTCTTGTTTCTCAGTCATAGGTACCTTTTTTAACTTAACTTTTTCCTGGGATATGCTGATTTTGTCGCCCCCAGTCATTTGTCAGTGATGTTGAATAACGGATTGCTATTTCTATCTACACTATCATAAGAAGCGTGAGAGCTTTTAGGTCAATTTCAATTTAGGATTGTCTTTCATAGCAAATGATATACTTCAGTTAAGAATCATTTTTAAAATTTATCTAACCATCTTCATTTTGATTAAATTGATTGATTTCATGAAACAAAAAAATGAATCGACAAATTTCTTTTTAAGAATAAGCTCTTCCATCTTAACCAATTAATAACACGTTTTTAAAACAAGTGAGATCCATCAATTTCCTGTCGACTCCTTAAGTGAGGAAAATTTTTTAAACTATGCAGAGTTCTCGATCCGAGAACCAGTCGCGGATCTTTAAAAGGCCCAGACACAGCAACGACTTTGCCTTTGATGTCGCTCTTCAAGATTGCGAACTTTCTTTGACGATTTCACTACTGTCGACACTAGGTACTCTTAGATTTGCAGTTAAATTCTAAAAAAATGTATGTATGTGTACGGCTGGACCGATTTTGATGAATTTTTTGTGTGAGTTCAAGGGGATTCGAAGATGGTTTAGATTTTAAAAAATATATATGATTACTGTGTCTATTTATTGTGTGGAAAATAACAAAGGAGTGCGTGCAAAGCCGCGGGCAACTGCTAGTATTTTATAAGCAAACTTTCTATGGTTGTAATGTACCGCAAAAACTGGGATATGGAATAACCTTTTTGTTAGATGGTTATTCGCGAAATTGTTTTATTTTTAATTCTCCCATTTTCTCGTTGCTACCACAAGCTCCTCCATTAAATAACTCGTTAAACAATTCATATTACATTTTAATGCGACCTTGTTTGCTGCAAACAGTTGAACCTGAGAACAACACGCAAAGCATTACTGACATAGTTTTCATGTAAATAGCGCCTGACTCAGCCGCTACTTCCTAGTGTTGCACCTTGACAATTATCGTTCGCAATATTTCCGTTACACATATTTACGCACTAATAAATGTTCTATCATATTTATTAGTGTTAGATTCCGATGTAAATTCTGTTGTTATGAATATTGAATTGAAATTAATTTATAATTTATTAGGCAGTTAAAACCAATGAATAATAACTGCACTACCAAAAAATTATGTATAAATGTTGCGAAATGTATAATAAATACACTGAGCATCATGTAGCATTGTGATCAAACATTAGTTTACGTTTTATTAAAAGCTTGTGATTCGCCCTGGCTTCGCCCGGGTAGTACTAATAATATTGATCCGGTCGCTACTTAACTACACAGGATCACCTGCCAAGCCATTCTAAACATTTCCTGAAAATTTCATCGAAATCAATACAGCCATTTCAGAGTCTATACGGAATATTCATATATACATAAACACAACGCCTATGGACAGATATATTTTAATTCCTTCTTATTTTTTTTGTATTCTACATTTTTTAATGTTAATTTACATACAGCAACGAGCAGAACAATATCATCCTCAACGACAGCGGCGTCGATATCGCGGCGGCCGTTCCGCATAGCAAGCCGGCGACGCCCGACCGCCACCACCACGACTACCACAACCACCACCACTACACAGTCCACCGCAAACATTCTGGACAGCGATGAATATCTACAGGACATCGAAGAAGCTGGTAAGAAATATTCGAAGAATTTTACGTCATAATGATCTTCAACTATTGAACATAGGCCATCCCGCCACAAAAATCCCTTAATCCTTATTGTAAAGGGTCTTTTAACGTCGGGAAATGCCTACGAACGTTTGATTCTAAAAAGGCGGAGATTCGAATTATGGCGAACTCGCACCTACTTCGGTGAACCGCCCTGTGGTTGCTAACACCGCTAATAAGGGGTTACGTCCCATGACTCACGATATCCCGAGATCTCTATTCGGAACACAACCTTGACCCTTCAATAGCTTACTCGATGGTTATCTCGTCCTGAGGTAACCATTGGCCATCAACTTCCTACTCAGGTCTACTATGTTCTTAGGACCCCCACCTTGAGTGTGAGTGTTAAATACCTTGCTGACATTCCAAGGCCAGGTAACTTGAATGAATAAAAATGAATTTTCTTTTATTTATTCTTTAACAGACTCCATAGAAGACCCAACTATAACTACGCGCTCTGAGCCTACAAACAGTCCAAAAATTCAAAGACGACCACTGGTTTCTCTAAAAGAAGAAGTTGATCAAAATCCCTCTGCTACAAATGAAGAAGAAAAGAAAAGACAGAGCAAGAAATACAGCTCAACCTTCAAGCAAAATCAATTAGATGAAGTTCTGAAGATTAAAAATCAGGACGCCTTCGATGAGGATGTAGCGCCGACAACAGAAGGGAAATTCACAGAAAGTAAGCATGCACGTAAACTTTTATCTCATCCTTTCCCGTTTTTTACGCTGTAACTCATTAACGACTCAACAGATCATTATGAAATTTAGCACACACGTTGTCAGGGGTATAGGTATATAGGGTACATTTTATTCCGAAAATAAAGTGTTCCTAAGGGATATAAAAATGGAATCAGCTGTAACACTTTTTTGACTTATTATTAAAAATTCGAAATACCGGGAATCAAATTACAAGCATTTATAGCGAGGGAAATAAGAAGAGAAAACGAATACATGCGAAACCACGGGCAACAGCTAGTCCATTATAAAGTTATAATTTACCTTGTGTAAATTAAAAATATACTTTGACTCTGGACTATTTAATGAATGATTATGAATATATGGCAATCACTTTTACCCGACAATTTATTATATTCCACAGGTTTTAGTGCTGAAACGGCTGTAGCACTTGCGGCCCATAAGCTCTTGGAAGCTCCTGTACCAATAATACCGGATTACGAATATGAAGTCAAACCTACTAGAGGAGCACCAACGAGGAATACCCAGCAATTCAAATATACAACAACAGATTACACTCCAGAAATCACAAAGACACCGTCATACCCACTATCGTACTCTACCACCCCTAGTTATAGTACTCAAACTCAAGACTACGTCCAAACTTCCACAGGTTTATACTCCGGTGATATTTTGGACACTATACTACCTTCCACAGGTGGTTACAGAGGATCTAGGCCAGCTGGATTTACTGCTCCTACTATAATAAATCCAGGTTTGTCGGGAGTTTCGCGCAATTTGGGTCCATCGACAGTCAGGTACTTGAGTACAACTGACCAAAACACGCCATCACAAGAAATAAATCCAACAGCCGGTAGATATACTGATACAACTCCGACGGGTAGATCTCGAGGTAGAAGGCCTTCTACTACTACTAGTGGATTAGATCAATATACATATACCTCACAAACTCTCCCTCCCACAACAGATTCAGGAATAAGTAAGAAATACACAGAAATTTCCAGGTCAACTACTCCTTCGGCAAACAGATACATAGATGATACGTTTACTGGAATATCTGAAGGACCATTTGAGACAAGTAAATATTTAGATACAAGCGACAAGTACAGTGAGTCCTATCAAACACCAGGACCGTCAACTATCGATTATTTAGATTCAAACAGATACACAGGAACATCCCAGAACTTAAACCCCAGAAGTAGATTTACAGTTACAGATGAAAAGTATGCAAATGTAGGCACAAATCCGTCTACCCCGACGTACGTAACAGAAGACAATAAATATTCAACAGTGTCCCAGGAAGTGACACCCACTAGCGTTTACACATCAACAAGCGACTCCTCAGAAGTTCCAGTTAATACAAGAATACCAAGCAGATTTACGAACAGAGGCGAAAGATATACGACAATACAAAATCTGAATCCCACTACCACTTATGCGGACACAAGTGACAGATATACATCCATTTCACGAAGAAGAAAACCATCGACAACAACTATTAGTAATAACGAGAAATATACAACCGTTACATTACAAACTCCAAATCCTACAATAGGGTACACAACATCAAATGAGAGATACACAGAAATCTCGCGAAGGAGAAGGCCCTCTACAAACGCCTACACTGAAACATACACCACCGGAACTGTACAAAATATTAACCCAACAGAAGCGATTATAAGTACAACCGAAAAGCCGGTACAGTCTCGTAGAAGAAGACCGACCACAAACAGCTACACCAATAGTGAACAATACACTACAGAAACAATTCCCACATTTGGATTTACGGCAACAAGCGACAGGTATAGCGCACCTCGCAGAACAAAGCCGTCTACTTTAAGGTATGTCGATATTGTCACAGAGGAGGCTACATCAGAATTCCAAAATGCGGGACCGACAACCGGATTTACTGGAATTAATGAAAAATTAACAGAATCGTCGCCTAGACTAAGACCTTCTACAGAAAGCTACATTGAGACAGCTGAAAAATCTACTGACACGCCTCAGATTGAAATATATACAGTAAAGGATAAGAAATATTCTGATATTTCACGGAACCGAAATCCATCTACTGGTATAAATCTGGAAGCAACAGAAAAAAGTCCATCAAGCAGTACCACGCAATTGACAGAAGATGAAATATCCACAGGTCGTTATTTGAATCCTAATGGGCAATACACTGGTTTCATTCAAGGTGTAAATCCTTCTAGTGTCAAATACTTGAGCACAGAAGAAAGATCTCCAGATATTAGCCCGTCTTCTGTCCAATATCCAAGTACGACTGGAAAGTACGTGTCAGGACCCGTAGATGATTTCGAATATTCGACTGCTGGGTATGGTCAGAGTCAAGACCCATCGTATTTCACTAGAGAATATCTCCTGGCGTCTCCAGTCACCAAAACATATGACGGTATGTACATCATAAACAAAATATTCAATCTTAAATAATCCTAGTTATAATATTTTGATTATCTTTTTATTTTACACTACAATAATATTAAATTTTCAGATGAATATCAATACTTATCACCTATTACGACTACACAACCCACGACCACTACTAGAAAGTTGGGTAGAAAGAAAACGATATTCCGAAGAATTTCAACAACGGCTCGACCGAGTTCCACTACCACGACGACATCGACGACGGAGAAGCCTCGAAGGGTCGTGTCGAGAAAACCTTTCGAGAAAATACGTAAAGTTCAGAAGGTTAAAGTCTTAAAGGTACCAAAGAAAGGACAAGAAAAACAAGTAGTGGAAGAAGAGCAACTAGCGAAGGAAGTTCAGTCCACGCAGAGGGTTCAACCAGTGCAGAGGGTGCCGGTGAAGAACGTTGAATCACCGAAACCAAACAGAGTGAGGAGACCTATAGTCAGTTACGACTACTACGATGACAATGAAGAAAAAGTAGCAAAGAAATACGAAGAGGGAACTAAAGTAATCCTGCATAGTAAAGGTAAGAGGTGGAGGAAATCTCAGTAAATATTACAAGGGTTTTATACATAACACAAAAAAGTGACCCGGTGCATTTTTCCGACTCGATAATTAAATACCACGACCTCACGGGATACGGGCGTCAAGTAGAAGTATCCTGCATTCCGGCTGATGAGCGAGGTGCCGGAGGCCTATTTCTACTCCTCTTCCCCTTCTCATAATTATGGAAAAGATAGGAAGAGAAAGTCTATCCCCTCCTCTCTCTGCTGCACCTCATTAGCTTATACAGCTATGATTATTTAATTTCACAGGTACCATCGAGTGCTTAGATATTGGCAACTTCCCGCATCCATCGTCTTGCAAGAAATTCATATCGTGCGCGCGCATGGAGAGCGGCGCCCTTTTGGGATGGGAGTACGTCTGTCCAAAGGGGCTGTCCTTCGACCCAGTCGGCGGTATCTGCAACTGGTCGGCCGGACTCGGGTGTCAGGAGCAAGACTCATAGAATAACCACTACCCAAATATGAGACACAATTATTCTGCTATTTTAAAACTGTCATAATGGTTTCGTAACAGCGCACTTCTGTCAAAACTACATGACAAATATCATGTACATGACAGATGTCAAATCAACAATTGCTAAACCCACAACCACAATGGTTTAGCAATTGTTGATTTTAGCAAAGACAATTGAGTTGAAGAAAATGAATTGATGTACACGAATATTTTAGCAAAAATCAGGGGCAGGTTATTGGCAGGGGACTAGATAAGTCGACCTTTCTACGGGGTTGCAGACTTAAAATTTCTTCAAGGGGTACTCTTGTCTAAATTAATATTTAATTGTTTAGATTAAGAAAAAACAATAAAGACCAGAAAACTTAACAAGTTTTGTTGTTTAAAAGTTAAAAACAAGTTCCTTTTTGAAAATATTTTCTATACCGTTGTTGCAATTGGAATCTGCAGATAAATGTGATATTGTTGACTAATCAAATTTATTATAATAATGACAAATACTAAGTTCAGTTTCAGTGATTGTTAATTAATCAACAACAAAGTTACGAAAACAACTCAACTGTAGTCCCTATCTTTTGCAAGTTTATGAGTTTTGGTTCATACAAGTAACCTAAAAAAATAAAGTACGAAGTTGTAAAGAAGCTTTCCGATGATATAGACATTCTATAATTTAAATACAACTTAAAATGTTACTTAGTAATTCTTAGTTAAAAGTTTATCAACATATTAAGTAACATTAATAAACACTGCCAACTAATGTAAATATTTGATATCTAAGTGAACCCATTAAGCTTGTGTCTCAAACATTTATATTTTTGTATTTTTATAAAGTCATAATAATCATTGCAACTCTTAAATGAATATATAATACTTTGTGCTGTACATTTTCACTTAATTTTATAAATCACTAGTTACATGTGTACTGAAAATAGGCAAGTAAAAATGTAGAAAAAAACCTATTTCACAATGTGCCTTAATTATTATAAATTGTATAGTTTATAAGATTTATTTTATGTGTTTAGAAATAAAAAAAACAATACTCAGTTATGTGTTTCAATGACTACCCTACATCAAAGATTTAAATACAAATTGTCTACATAATACAGAAAATAGAGCAAAAAGTTAAGATGTAAGAAGTATAAAATATTTCGTTCATCGGCATATACTTGAGAATCTATACAGATAAATAAAATTGAAGTGTCTGTATGTAATATCAAAATAAAATTTCCATACTCAATACACATGATGTATATACTGTACTTATAACGAAAATGCAATTTTTAAAATTTTTGTCTGTCCGGTTATTCCGGGTAATCTCCGAAACGACTGAGCCGATTTGGATGGGATTACTGGAAGATAGGTAATATTGCAAGGCTTCAAATAGGGTAATTTAATTTAAGCAAAAGAATTTGGGTTCCGCGCAAAAAGTTAAAACACTCGAAATTGTGAAAAAAAATTAAGCGTCGCCGTATCGAAAGCGCCGGCCGCTACCTGCAATGTCACAAAGGTTGCCTTAAGCAGTAAAATATCTAACATCTATACAGATAAATAAGGTAAAAACAATTAATGTAAAAATACGATTATAAGCTTTTATTCTGCAAAGTAATTAATATGTTTTATTTGATTCCACGCGGACGAAGTCGCGAGCAACAGCTAGTACTAAATAAAACACTAAATTACTTAACAAATATATTTTATTACAGTGTTCTTTTACTAATATTAACATAACCTATACCAACGCAGGTCATTTTGACCTTGTTAGCATCAACAAAATTGTCCACTTCTTCATCAGAGGCATCGTCATCTAAATCAGACCTCAGTACTTCCAGCTTGAACATTACTCCAAAGAATTCTTTGAGATGTTGTAAGAAACTGATTGTGTAGTCTGACAAAGGCCCCACCTGGTGAAATATTAAATAATTGATTAGAAACATATAAATGTGTATGTGATCAGTTATCATACGGTAACCCCAAATAGCTCATACCAATATATAATAACTATTGTTGGCTTGGTTAAGGAGTGGGCTCATGGATTGATACCATGATTGATTTCTGTCTGCTACACTGCCACATTGAAAAAAAGGCTAAAAGTGAAGACTCGAAAATGTCCCAATTGTGAAGTTTTTTATTTAATTCACGTCATGTGTTTACATTTACGCTTAAGTGACAAACACTAGCTGTCCTCTTTTTTCTTTTAATTATGCTATCCTTGTTCCACCAGTCGACATGTGTGAATGTTGCTGTCACTGTCTTTTTTAACCTGTTTTTGTATATGTATATATACAATATAAAATATCATTTATCTGCTGTATAATGTAAGAGTCTATAATATTTACATTTTAATGAAGTTAATACATTATGAAACTTACAACACATTCGCTGACGTCCTTGTGTCCTAGCGACATCCAGAGCGCAACCAGCCACTGAAAGGAGGAGTCGACCGCGCCGCCGCGGTATATCTCGTCCGCTAACTTCAGTGCACATTCTTTACCAATGTCCTCTGGCAATGAGATGTCCCCGCTACCTACCTCTTGAGATTTCTATAGTTGTAAAATTTGATTTAGTGACTGATTTATTCTCTAACCAGATTCATAACATGGACTAATAATTCAATGTTTTCTTTTTCTTATGATATATCAAATAGTTAAAATTCGTGTTTCCCATCACTCGGGTGTATTTCTAAGTACTGTCTTTTACTATGTATAATTAAATCCAAAAGTAAAATTAAAAGAATGAATAAAACCATTTTAATAGTTTCAGAGTTTACCCATTACAAATAAAAGAAATGCTATATGTTATATTAGTATAGATAGATATTATAAAATTTTAACATTATTAAATAAATAATTCATTAAGACTGGCTATAATCATTTCAGTAGTCTGTAGGTGTAGGTAACATAAACACCAACGTCATCGCCGACGCACTCCGCATCCAACGCTATATCAAGTCGAGCGTTGAGGATCAAGTTGGTACCTACACTGGACTACCTGAATGTAAGTTTAGCCATTTTTAATTAATTATTTAATTACCTTTTTTGATTTAACATAACATATGTCATCTATTTAAAATAAATTAAACAAAACTTACACCTTCTGCACAATAGAATGTCTTCTCATTGGTCTCGGCAACAAGGCTAATTCCAAAACCCGGACTCTTGCCAGCATTGGGCCCCCGGCACTGGTCCGTGTTTATGTATACATCAGGGAGAAAATTAAGCATTACCTAAAATATAAATTCTATCTATATAGGTATCTAGCATAGGTTTTGGCTATAGTTTTTACGGCCGGCCGCCTGCCTGACGCCAACCCTCCTTGGGAATAATTGTTTGTAC
>JWHW01022552.1:6070-23149 GCA_000931545.1 Papilio glaucus
CTACTTGATTCTATATAATAGTTTTGAAATGTATTAGGCAGAGGAAGATCCCAGCAGAGAAAGTGGGAATCGTGGTACGTAGTTGCGCGCTCGGTAGTTGCTGCTCGAAAGGTGCACTTGCAGTCGGACTTCCGTTCGAGATCGCGGAGCTACCTACCGCCAAAGCTATTTAAGTAACTTTTTGTTAAGTCACAGTATTACCTGTTTGAAAAAAAAAACAGCGTTATATTTGCGCTTGTAGTCAAAAATGTACATTTTTTATTAATCGAGTAAACCATCCGAATAGTAAACTAAACAAAATATTGTATGAAGTGAATCAAAATGGATAAATAGAAAACTTGGCAAAACAGAAAAGCAATTTAGTTTTCCTAACCTCGCCTCTAATCTAAAATTGAAATACGAAATGAAAATTGTTTTAGTTTTAGGAAAGCGAAAATTCACTATTCATATATTCCATACGATAGCTTTCTATCTATTTATAAGTTGTTATGTTGAACTTATGGATACAAATACTCCTATGAATATAAAAGCGGTACGGAATTTTAGTGAAAGAAGTAAATGAATTATTTATATGCGACCATAATTCATTCAGTTAGTTTCTTTAATACTCTTTGATCGTACATGTTTTATGTTATTTAGTGTATTTGTGAAGCAGAATAAATAAACATTTTTGCTTTCTCAACCGTACCTGCACAGAAACTTTAACGATCAAAGATGACCACAAACCGGCAATAAAGGCAATATACAAAGAGATAATATTCTTTTATATGTTTCTGAGTTCGTATTAATGGGTTTAAATATGAATTTGGTGTTTTAACCTAGCGGATACTTTGAATTAAAATGAAACCTGCTCGGTGTGAGGTTATAAGATGAATGCCTAATGACTTTTTGTTTTAAAATTGTAATAATGTCAAGACATAAGTCCCGTTTGAATTAAACAATAAAAAATGATTTCGTAATATTAACACGTGTTTACGTCATGAATTAAGGTATACAACTTGCATCTCGGACCTAGATCGTACGCACTCACGCACACGCACACACATACAACCGTATTTAATAAAAGAGATAATAGAAAGAAATGGAAAGATCGCCTGAATGCACGCACGGTAAGCCTTGGAAAAGAAGTTCGTTAAAAGAAACAATCAGTTATTTAAGTGTTTGTAATTTTTGACATTTAAAGTAGTAAATTTATATTATAACACTAGCTGTTCCCTGCGGTTTCACCCGCCCTGAAAGTTTACTCAAATGAAATTATAATACTTACTTAACAATAATAATCTATATAATAGAAAAATGCTATAAAATAGAGTACTATTTTATAGCATTTTTATCGAACAAATGTTTGACATGGTTCTTTAAATTGATGTAACTTTTTTATTTATAAACCGATTGAGATAAAACAAACACTGTTAAGTAAAGTTTACCACAATACATAAGTGAAAACCGCACCTAAATCAGTTAAGCCATTTCTGAGATTAGCGGTAACAAACGCACAGATAAACAGACAAACAGACAAAAATTCTAATAATGATTGTTTTGGGTTTTATTGCCTCAATAATAGTTTTTCTCAAATATCTTCCATGTATAGACAGCGATCATTTACATTTTTATTATATGTATAGATTTATAACCCACGGTCCATAAAATGTTAAAGCTGAACAAATTATTCCTGAGAGACCTCGAAATCTAATTTACAACTTATGATCGATCAAATAGTTGCAAATTCCACCACTCAGGTATGAAAGCAACAAACAAAAACTTGGATGATTTTCACATATTTTCTAGCGGTGTACAATTTTTTCAAACAATTCCTATAAAAAAGGCATAAAATTAAAATTTTACATCCTAGATATAAATCGGATATTGAAACAGCTCCGGTTTGCTGCATTTTAATTAAAAAGGTCACGAGTGAGACTTAGTACTGTAAATGCCAAATGCATTTGCCTCACAATATTCTAGAGAGCAATTGTAGCAATCGGTAATATTATCTAAAATTGAAAGTGTCAAGTTGTTTTATGGTGAAACAATAACCTTATTTTGTTCTCAAATTCTTTTTGTTCTTTTTTCTTCGCAAATATACATAGATGTCCTGCCACTTGTATCCAGTGGACTCCCGCAATCTAGACTTTCTAATCAAGTTGGTCCAATTTGTGCGAGGCATCATCAAGCTGATCGACATTGCCCGAAGAATTGCAAAGCTTAAGTGGCAGTGGGCCGGCCACTTTGCTCGCAGAACTGATGGCCGATGGATTGGCAACCACGTACAGGTCGACGCAGTGTAGGTAGCTGGTCAAAATTGCGAGAGTCCATTGGAAGAGGGCAGCAGGTGACTTATCTTTGTGGCGATCAATGGGGGAGACCAACGTCCAGTAGTGGACAATTATCGGTTGAAAGGAAGGAAGGAAGGTATCAAGCGGGAGCTATGACAAGAGGTCAAGTTAGGCTACTACCACGTTGACTACTGCCTAGAAGGAAGGACTGCATATTATGAAAGGCCTACATCCAGCATTAGCTTGATAAAAATAATGATAATGAAACACGCGGCGTTATATTGCAATCGTCCTCCATTTTTGAACTGTTTTGCTCCATCGAGCAACTGTTTTGGGCAGTGTACCCCACCCCATTACCACCACAGCTTAGCAATTACCACGTAATACTTATTATGTTAAAATATTCATTACTGATATCTGTACTTAACTCTAAATTAAATAGATACAAGTAATCCAAACCGGCTTCAATTCTGTTCAAGTTAGTAGTAGCTGTAACCCAACTATTTTACAGTACAAATATCCTGCAAACAACGTCGTCGATTAGTTAGTCGATTGCCATTTAGTTCTCATTGAACCGGGGATTAAGCTGAAATAGAATACGCCCATTCAACAAATTAATCTTTAACCGAAAGCTCGTTGTCCGCTAGCTGTCAGCTCTGTACAAGATATAGCACAGTTTATCGAATTTTCCTTCAATTAACTAAATATTGTTGTGCTATTTTCATTTTATTGGAGCTTTCGTATGTCGGAATATTGCAACTACTAAATTTGCCGATTCTGTAGTGCTTAGTTTTTGTGTTTAATTCAGGTTAAATCTGAAATTGAACTTCGTCAGTTTTTAACGGATTAGTATTACTTTCATTCACTCATCTTGATAGTCCACATATTTAAAAATAATAAAATAAATAAATATGCGCTTACGCCCGTAACCCAGAGGGGTAGGCAGAGATCATGGATTTCCATTTGCCGCGATCCTGGCACACCTCTTTCGCTTCTTCTACATTCATACATCTACGCATCCATGCTCGTATTTAAAAATAATAAGTTTTTAACAACATCTTCTCTTCTGTATACTCTTACAACACTAGGCTTTACTATTATATAATTTAGCAGGACTTTTGCAAAACATTCACTATTTAAACGTCTATTGTTGTATTTCTCTCGCAATTATAGCGACCAGATTAGTAAATACTAAGGCTAAGAAGTCACAAAGTGATTTCCACCCGCGCTCGCCACGGTTGCGAGGCCGCGGCTCCTGTATATGCAGATACATATGTATGTATGTACAATTGAATACATTTCACGACGTGTGCGATTGTGTGCGGCCCCCACCACACCGGGTAAATAGTACAATTGCGGTCTGTGAAAATCTGAAATCTTTCAGGACCCTGCCAAATGGTAATCAGTAATCTCTACCTTCGTGGTTATGGTCCTGGGTGTTTATTTATTTTGATTCAGCCTTATGCTAGAGCAGAAAGACTAATTTATAATCTCATAATCAAACCAAATTTCATCACACATTTTGGGAGTCCAAATAATGGTATTAAAATATTTTCCTATGAACTAAGGAAAAAATGTGTAGCTCATTAAAAGTTCTAAACTTGCGGATAGTCAAGTGAATGTTCACTTTGCTCTTACTGCTCTCCTTATATTTCCTAAACACATTATTTTGAACTTATAATAAAAGTACATATATGTATTATTTGGTAGAACATTCTTATATAGGAATTTGGTTTCTTTAGTTTACAGCAGTAATAATTAAGTATGAAAAATCGCCTAATATTATTAGGGTTTTATCGTATCTCGTGCTCTAAAACTTCGAAAGTTAAAAATCCCACAAAACAGCATTTTATGTAAAATATATATGTATATTAAAATGAATAATCCAGCGGGTAAATAAGCGAGAAGTGATGGGACATGGATAATAATTATTTATTGATTAAATAACAAAACCACAAAACAGAAAACCAATGAAATAAATAAAACACACTTTTTACATAACCATTTAATTTTACTTCATCAAGAAACAACATAATAACAATGTCGGAAATCTTATATAAATAAAACTACATTATATTTATTCCTCATAAAGTAGACTTGAATGTCTTTAAATTCGCTTTATTCCCTTGCATATTTGATCACGAATTGGCAGTAATTTTGCAATATCCTTGAACTAACGAAGTATGGAAAGCTTCCCGACCGGTGTTCACGAGGAAAGCGAGCGAGATTGCTTTTTAACAGCGTTAAGATTGTTTTAAACCCATACCTTTGTACTGTTGCTAAAAAACTGAATGAATAATTTACACGGATATAGGTCCTTACATTTTTATGGAAGGAAGAGGCAAACGAGATCACGTGATGTCAAGTGATCACTGCCAATGTTTATGCCAAAATAGAGATGGATTGCAGATGCGTAGTGACCTTGATATAGAGCAGAGGTGGGATGGAGACAGGAAAATGGAGAGGACGAAGGAATGATGAGGAGGAAATAATTCTTCGGCCAAGTTCAGTCGGTATTGGTAGGGGAAAATTTATATGTTCGCGTCACGGTTGACCTCGACACATAGGCTATTACTACTAATGAACTAAAAAAAAACCCTTATATTATAACAATAAACATGACCATAAGCGCTGTATAACAAGTTTTCAAAACGTGGGAACAAAAACTTAAATTAAACGCGGTGAAGGACGTAAAACTAGTTTTATACCCGTGTGTAGTATTCGCATAAAAATATTTTAAATAATTATGAATCAAAACTTTCTATAAAATATCATTATGATAAATTCCATTTGAATTGTGAATGCTTAAAGCAGTCGTCAACACACTTATCGTCTAATCAAGCAACTTATTATGTACTAGCTGTGGCCCGCGGCATTACTAACTTAACTGTAATAATCTATACAATAGTGCTCTATTTTATAGAATTTTTATCGAACAAATATTTGACAAGGTTCTTTAAATTTATATATTTTACGCAATTAAACATAAAAATCATTTATTAATGATATTTATTTTTGGAGTCGGTGTCAAAGGCATCCTCATATATTGGTATTTCCTTTGCTGACGCCGGCTCCAAAGATAACTATGATTAAGAATTGATTCTTATGTTTAATTGCGTAAAATTATTTTATACTTTATATTATTTATATTTATTGTTTTTGAAGTCGGTTTTTTTTTGTTTGAAATTTTGTTTATTATTATATGTATAGACTAGATGACCCGGCAAACTTTGTACCACCCTTATACGTAGAATTGCGTGAAATGTTATTTAATTAACTTACGCTAAATGTTTAAGAAAACCACTAAGGTAGTGGATGTTTCTTGTCTTGTCTTACGAAAAATTATACGAGAAATGAAGCAACATAAAAATATGCGCCCACGTCCGTAACCCAGAGGGGTAGGCAGATATTATGGATTTCCATTTGGCGCGATCCTGGCACACCTCTCTCGCTTCTTCTAAATTCATACATCTACGCATACGTCGTGCTTGTCGGTTTTGGGTGCTCCTTATATCGCCCTTTTTTTGTAAGCCACTAATCTGATCGATATAAGTTCTCCTAGGGCGTTCCTTACCAACTCTGCCACTCACTTTTGCAACATAAATTTGATTCGTTATTATCTCTTCATTCATCCTTTCAACATGCCCGAATGGCCGAAGCGTACCTTTCTCAATTCTAGTCACAACATCCAACTTTAAGTCACACTTTTCCCTTACAGTGCTATTTTTCATCCTATCATTTAATGTCAAGCCTAACATACTTCTTAAGGATTGCATCTCAACGGCATTAACTCTACAAGCATGCTTTTTCTGCCAAACCCACTCACTTCCATACATTAAAGTGGGGACTAGTACAGCATTGTGTATAGGTATAGCCAGACGAGCAAAGTATTTCATTTATCGTAAAGGAAAAATAATGTTAACATTAAATTCAAAGTTTTCTAGTAAAGTGCATTTTTCGGTTTATTTTGCTGATGGGTAAAAAAACAAAGTAATGGATTTCCCATGCGCAAACATGGCAATTTCACTTTTCCACCTGCATAATACAGTCCAAAGGAATTACTGCTACATTGCACCGCCTTAACAATATGGACATTTCTCCAATTAAAGTTTAAAGTAATTGTTTTGTCGGCATCATAATCGATCGTGAGGGAGTAAGGGGTATGCGTAAGGGAATGCCGCTTGTTCTGAGTTTCCAGGAGGTCCGCGTATATACAACTAGCAATGTTTATCTTGTGCTCGCTCGCTTTGCGTTTGTTATACAAGAACTTATTGCATTCTGCGCCTATTCGCTTATATTCCATTTTCAGTAGCTCTTGAACATTATTCGTACATGCTACTCCGAGTATTTTCATTATCTATTGCGCATCATCAAGTATTCACCAATTTAAAAAAAAAGGTTGACAGAACTTATGATCCGACTAGGTATTTATAAAAATATATAGATAATAGAGGAATTTATAGATTATTATCCATAGGAAATAAATGGCTTTATTATTATTATAAGAAATAAAATATATAACCTTTCTTTCTTCTTATACTTACTACCGATGAAAGTTTCCGTTGAGTTTGCGTTTCATAAGTTTGTGATAAATTTCTAGAAATTTAAAATCTAAGACTTAGAGGATTTGATATATAATAATTAATTAATTATAAACATATATAATAAATCACATTAATCCTAACAAAACGAATCTTTTTGCTTCTGTATTTCTATTTTTAAGTCTCAAAAAAACACGCTTTTAAAGCTTGTCTTATCAATTTCAAATACATATGTATTTACGATAAGAACATGTAAAGCACTTGGCTTTTGCGGTTTACGGTTTGTGTACATAAGAATAAATTGGAAATTGTTTATTCATTATTCATATAATAAATGATCCGAGAAATTGAAACGACTTTATGATTTGTGTTCAAGAACAAACATAATCAAGTATGTCACCATAGTGAATAATTTTAATAATTAACTTTTAAGTGTATTTTGTTAATAATATGGAATTACCTCGATTAATTCATTGGCTTCTTATATTTTATGAAATAAAAGGTAAGTTTATAACAAATATTTTTCCCAATAATGAAATTATAAATCACATCGTCCTCCATCCCTTCTCTCCTAGACTTCGGGGGTCAGATACTAAAGGACGATTGTTTAAGTGAAAGTCGCTTCAAAATTTTCCAGCAATATTGATTGGTTTTACTAATGACATTCTGGTGATTTTGACCATATCTCTCAAAACATAAATATTTTCAACATCGCATTGTGACTACAACTTCGCTTGTCGCTTTATTAAAAAAATGCGAAGCAAAAGTAGATTGTCTAAATAGTGTGCTTGTGTTTTATTCTGCCAGAGCATTGTACACCACAGGCAAAGATGCAACATCATTTCTGACGACACAGGCCACATAAACCCAATTTCCACTAAGCGATTGTTGCGTGAAACTGGCTTTGAACGATTCTTATTTCCCTGATGATGTGATGCCCTGGGACTCGACGGTCTCAATATTAATGAAAAAATGCGTCACACATAGTTAGTCGCTTATGAGAGAATAATTCTAGTTGACCAGTATTCATTATTATTTTGCGTTCTATGTATTTGAGCATTTGTTGTGTTATTAAAGATCATAAAGCTTGTTTATTACTTATGTATATCTGTCAATTACAAATATAAATCTAAACCATTTCTGGTGATTTTAGGTTCATGGCCCCAAAGGAGGATCGTTGATGGTATACCGTTAGGTTCCGTAGAGAAGCGATATATGGTAATTTTTTAATTATTTCTTAAAATACGTAGTTTTGTTTTCTTTAAATGCCCATAACAATAACTAAATGTAAGTGGGTGTTTTAATGATGAGATGCCTGTTGAGCTGACAATGAAAGAAATTTGGATAAACTGACTAAAACGTCCTATTTGAAAGCATCAACAGTCAAAATCGATAAGATTTTCTAATATAATGCATGTTGTTTTCATTTGTTATTATACCGTGCGCGACTTCAATTTCGCATTCAAACCGAATAATTGGTTTTGTGGAGCTATTTGTATTTTATTACAATATTATCATAATAAATAAATAAATAAAAAATATTTCCCGTAAAATAACTTAGAATGATATGTCCAATATGTCAAATAGTTGTTTTAGTAAAAACATAATAAGAAGCAGGATAACAATACCATACCAAACACAACAGTAACATGGTAATAATCATTATAACGTTATATTTTTCGATCGCTCGAAATCTTTTTTTAAAGTGAAAACTTCTTTAATAGCGTTAGACGATATTTGGTTGTGGAAAACTCTTATAGATTCGGAAGATCGACACGCTCGACTTGATTCTGCTTGTATTCAATTTTTATTCGTATTGTTAAGACACAAGGGTTTATTTTTGTTGATTATTTATTTTCGAACTATTACCGCGCCTGTATTGAGTTTTCACTTCTGTCGGCAGTCCTTATGACTGCCTGTTTTTTTGGGCCGAAACGTAAGCCTTTGCTGTACACAATGTGTGTGCAAAATTGCATCACGATCGGTCGAGCCGTATTAAGGCGTGCCACGCCGTACATATAACGTTACTTTCTCGTTTACGATATTAGCAAGGATAACAGCAATATGTGTTTTCAATTGTTACAGATTTATTTTGCGAAGTCTGATAAATCATCAGTTAAATACACTGACTGGGTCTGTGCCGGGGCACTCGTCACCAAACTCTTCATCGTCACTGCTGCTGCGTGCTTAGAAGATGTTACCTATCTGTACGCTATTGGCGGCTACAAGGTGTTGGTTGAGAATAAAGATATAGAAGTCGATAAGTGCACAAAAGTGTATAAAAGGAAAGTCGTGTACACTTGTATACCAAGAGGTACGTTAATTTGATGCAATGTTTCTTTACTATTTTACACCTACTGTGATAGTTTTAGTGTTTACATATTCAACAGTGGTAGAGTCCGCAACAACAACATCTGTTGCACGAATGGGCCGGCCGGTGAAATACCACGACCTCACAGAAAACAGGCGTGAAGTAGAAGTACTTTGCGTTTCGTTCGACGAGTGAGGTGCCGGAGGCCTAATTTTAGTTCTCTTCCCCTTCCCACCCTTTCTTCATAAGGATAGGATGGGAACGGGAAGAAGATTTGACGGGGAGGGTGTTAACATGGACAAGGAAATATATTTTTTCCTATCTATGCCCTACTCTGTCCATTTAAGGTAGGCAATGCATCTGCAACACAGTTGCTTGTTGCGAACAAGTTGTGGATGTCTATGGATAGCGCTTACTTAACATCAGGTGATCCGCTTGTTCGTTTGCCACCTTCTACCATAAAAAAACACGTTTCTTTCCAAACTAAATAAATTTGACAGACAACTATAGCACTTTGATCACCAAGGTCACGTGACTCAGGTCATTCATAATTCATACGTAATCCCGGCTTGATTTATCTTTTTCTTAATCATTAAAGTAATGTTGTCAGCCATGTGACCTCAATTAAAATATGCTTTACTTGATGGACATTGTTCACTTTATGGGCACAGACAACGTAAAGAAGTAATAAAAGTATTAAATAAAATAAAAAATTAAATTAAATTATTTTTTAAAATAGCGTTACAAGGGAAAAGTGTGGCTTAAAAGAGGATGTTGTGACTAGAATTGAGAAAGGTATGCTTCGGTGTTTCGGGCATGTTGAAAGGGTGAATGAAAGGAGAGTAACGAAACAAATTCATGTTGCAAAAGTGAGGGCAGCGTTGGTAGGAGACTTCCTAGGAGAACTTATATCGATGGATCGGGATATTGTTGCTCTGTCAAAGCAAACGGAGGCAACATAATAAATAATAAAGTTATTATGGATATTTAATTTATTTTGTGTTTCAGCTTATGACTTTGATTACGCAAATGTTGAAAAATGGTCGGCTATCGATATAGGCATAGCGAAAGTCGACTCGGAATATAATTTTGGCAAGGGTGATTGTTCATACGGCCCGAAGACTATACCCATTAATTATGATCCTAAATTTCAAGAAGCAGGCGTCGACGCAATAGTCATGGGTTGGGGGCATAAGTCAGTATGGAAACAAGTAAGTTAAATAGTATAAACATAGGCGCGCATACCATCAAACTCCCAAAGCCTTTGTGGTTTATACGTAACAACACTAATATTATTATGATGCAGCATGTAAACCGTGCAAATATCGTCGTACGAAAGACCCTCATGCGCTGCCTTTTAATTTTTTAAAAATAAAAGATGGCCGTACCTTACAATCAAAGATGGCAGCACGGTCTCATATATGTATAGTTGACATCAAACAATAAAACAAGCTACTGCCAAGACCGAATATTTAGGGATAGGTTGACTGTACGGATGACGAAACCATATAGATTATGAATTCAGGAGGTTCCTTCAAAATTTGACGATTTAATATTGATTGATTATAAACAATCGAGAAGATCACTTCATTGTAAAATTGTAAATGGGTCAGTTGATTGAGTTCACAATGTTTTGTCAATTAATTCGCAGTGATGTATGTACATATTTAGCACAGCGCCCATACACGTCTAATACTGTCGCACAAAATCCTGTTTTTTAATTTTATTGCTTATGTTAAGTTGATAGATGAGATGGTGTGCAAATTATAGCATGATCTGTGATGAATTGGTTTGTGCAATCTGATATTGCGCAATATAACATCAGTTGGTTTTGCAACGTGATCGTGGACTTAATTGATTGGAAATACATGTTGTATTTGAATAAGCTTTCATGCGCGTATTGGATATATATTTCGTCATAGGAAGCACTGTTTAGCTCGGTTCCTTCATATCCTCATTCTTGAATTTTCTTCTTATTGGGTCTCGCCAAAGGCAATTAAATGCAGTAATAAAAGTAGGTTAATAATTAAATTAGATGTGAAATGGAATTCCGCAATCTCTGTCTACACTTCTAGGTTAAGGGTGTGAGCGCTCATTTATTTATTTAATGTATAACTTTACGGATATAAAGTTACCTTTTCATTACACTAATCATAAGTTAAGTGGATTATTTTCAGCCCGGAGATGAAGCACGTATGGTACAAAAAGATCTCGAATACGCATCAGTCTCAATTATAAATAAAAAGAAATGCAAGGAAAGTTACAAAGATTTTCCCGAATTACAACAAATTATTGATAAATACATGATTTGCACGAATGGCAAAGGAAATCTCGACAGCAGCGGTAATGTCATAGCCACAGTAAAGCCTGACGCTGAAGGATGCACTAATCCGGAGGTATGGTATAGCTAAGATTGTAATGCTTAACAGTGGAAAAATAACTTTTCACCCCTTAAGGAGAACGGGAAGTCCTTCAAGAAAAGGTGTATGAGCTCTTCCTTATTAAAACGCAGTTGCTATTTGAGCAATTTCCTCTAGTGTGGTACATTCATGGGTTGTGGATACAACTTAATAGTAGATGCCCTCTTTTTTCGTTTTTCATGTAAGAAGGTGACCAACGAGCAAATGTACCTGATGTTAAGTGAGTACCGCCAACCTTTGATATTCGCATGCGTTTCCTACCTTTATTTTGTCAGTGGCGGGTATGGAAAAATAAGTTATGTGTGGATAGAAAAGGGGTGAAGAGGATTAGAATTTTTGCTGCAGATTTCACCACTAGTTAAGGTAGACCTAACGGCACCGGAATAAAAATCCATAAATATGTCATCTAAAATTTTATAGAAAAAAATTTGAAAGGAATGCGACTGTGCTAAATATAATGTTATGTTTAGAACGGCGATTGCCGAAGAAATTTGGGGAACAAAATGAATCTTAAGTCACCGAATACAACTTACTTTGCGCAAAGCAGGAGGCAAGGAATTTGTCAGGTAAGTTTTCTTAATAAGGGTGTTTGTTGATATTTATGTTATTATTTTATTTTATCTATACTAATAATATTAGTGTAACGAGAAAAGATTCGATTGTTTGTTTGTCCCGTATAGAATTAAAATCTACTGAATCGATAAAAAAAAAAATCTCTCCATTAACGAGTGACCGGGGCTATTTTTTTTCTGTCTATTCCCAAGCGAAGCTGGGGCGTGTTACTAGTTTTTTTAATAATATATAAGTTCAACATAACCACACTGAACACGAGTAAATAGTGATACATATGTATATTAATTAATAAGCTAATTAATATTTCAAAGTGTACATGTGCTTACATTAGTGATGTGCCGGAATGTTAAAAATGTGTATCCGCGGATACGGATTTCATATTTAGATTGGCGGATAGTGATACGGATCTAAACATGTTTCTTTCAGACTATCAGACAGTCTATCTTTATTAAGTTGTATCAGTGATGGCTGAACACATTCGGCACCAGTAAACAAAAGCAAATTTTGCAGCCCCTACCAACTTCATAATTCTATACCCTAGTTCAGAATCATACTGATGATTTTTTTCAGTCAGTATTTTTGTTACATCATTTATATTTTTTAGTCTGTAATAAAATAAAATAAATAAATATGCTCACGCCCGTAACCCAGAGGTAGGCAGAGATTATGGATTTCCGTTTGGCGCGATCCTGGCACACCTCTCTTTCTTTTGTCTACATCCCATACATGTACGCATCTATCTCAACGGCATTAAATCCTGCCAAACCCATCCGTTCCAAACATTAAAGTAGGGACTAGTAAAGCATTGTGTATTGCCAGACGAGGAGCCTTCATAGACACATTCTGACTCCTCACTATTGTACCTATAGCCCCATTCATTTCATTTCTCGCATTCAGTCGTCGTTCAAAAAGCCGTTGAACTCTTTCAGACTTAAAATTAATATATAACATTGTCAACAATGATATTAGTTCGAGACTAAAAAAAATGTAATTTAATTAGGACTAGACTTTCTAGAACTAATCTCGGATTATCCGCGCTGATTAATCAAGTTTCAGACAATCACAACAAAATATGTAAACTATCCAACTTTGATAATTTCATTGACATAAATTGAAAAAAAAAAAATTCCAATAAAGTCACCTTAAGACCTTACTAATTACAATGTTATTCCTCCTACTTTGTTATTTTTTTAATTGTTTGCTTTTTTGTATTTTCCTTTTTAAAAGTGCCAGTTGGCCTATGTGATGTAAGTTTAGCACGTAATATGTTGGCTTCCTATTGAATAAATATATTAATATTAGAAACGTAATTATGTTGAAGATCCGTTGAAGATCAGTAGATTCTTTTTCCTACGGATATCTGAGGATACGGATATGGGTATCTGGCACACCGTTCGTTTAGATTAGAGATTTCACTGTTTATTTTAGAACGATCACGGAGGGCCGCTGGTGACTTGGATCGGGGGGAAGGAATACCTCATTGGTGTCGCGTCTGTATTCCGCGTGAATGCTGAATCGAAATGTGAAGGACCCTATCTGTATACAAGCACACAGTGCAATGGGGCTTTCTTAAGTTGTATTCTTGGCAACGCAACAAGGTAAAGGAGCTTTTGATAATCATTTCTGCAACTAAGAGTAGGTAAGAGTTTGTTTTCATAGTAATCATTCAACATTAGGCGACCACTATTCCTCTGCCCTCTTAAAACAGTAATATAACATTACTTAAGGTATAAAAATGTTTTTAATGCATCTGTCTATATAATGTTATATAAATAAGCCGTAGGATGAAATTGTATATAAACTTTATCTTGTTTTGTTAGGAAAACAGTGATACGGTACTTAAAATCGAGGTACTCAAGGTCGTTAGGGTAAAGATGTGATCTGTGAATTTGAAACTGTTTTGCAGTCTTTGCGGCGAAAAATTTTCAACAAATTTTCGTTTCATGCATTATAAATTAAATCAATTATGTGTATATGGTTAAATATAATCGCAAATAGATACATTGTAGTTGTCAGTGTTCGTCTTAAGTATACTCAAGTACGGCATCTTTTTGTTTGGAATAAATTAATGTATTTTTGGTGTACAGTGGTATTATTTGCGAATACAATGTAAATGATGACATGCGTGGATTAAAATTTTTGTTTGTTTCAGACGAGGGAACTCCATTTGCGACCTACCAGCAAAAGAACGAGGTTTCGAAATGATTCACAGTCATATATCATGGGATGATCATCCGGACGGGTAAGGACTCCTTTTATATCAATAATTGAAACCATTAGGATTTATATGCTGTATTAGATTTTTGATGTATACAAAATCTTAGACTTCATGAATCCTTGCAACCAACTTTACATGAAATGTTCTGGTGAGATTTAATTCACGAAATCCATGTATTTCAGGGATTCATTAATCTAAAACGGTATAAGATACAGAATTGAGATTTAGTATCTGTGACAAAGTTGAAGTATCCTTACAAGATCAGCTCCATATACATTTCCAGCGTCATATTTTTATTCTTACTCCATCTAAGTTGTTGGTGCACAGACGTGTGGTGAATGTGTGTTGTGATGTATTTTTTGTCACGTCAAGGGAAGATGAATGTTTCTGGTTCTAGATATAATATGAATGCTTAAGGTAAACCATTTATTATAAACTGACTAGTTCACAGCAAACGAAATCAAATATAAATATGTAAGATAATTACATATAAACGTGTTTGATTAAATTTATTTTTCCTGTAAACTAATAGTTGAAATGAAGTTGCTACAAAAATAACTGCCTGGGACTTTAAATATTAACTGTAAAGCATTTGTTTAAAAAAACAATTTTTTAATTTACAGATTGGCAGACAATGAAAAAATACATTACAGACCTCTTATGCCTTTACGCAATTTACATGGAAAAAAATAAAATATAATAATTAAAGTTTATTGTTGTTAAGATGAGTCGCAGTAATAATAAATTTTTAACAAAGAACAAGCTGCAAGGACTCGCATAATTTCTTATTGTAAGTCTGGAGTTGCATAACAAAGATTAGACTACGAAAAAACTGAAAACATATTGTATAAAAACTAAACTAAAACCTACAATTTCTACTTTTGCTTTATGTATTTTTGCGCGTACACATATGCAGTCAAACACATGCAGTAACCGTATTTACGCATTCTACGCATTCACATACACAAACACACACATAATATTACATTTGCTATTAACTAAAAAAGTTGTGTAATATTTCAGTAACAAAATTATTAGTATTTTAACAGTGGTAGAGCCCGCAACAACAACATCTGTTGCACGAATGGGCCGGCTTGACCGGTGAAATACCACGACCTCACAGAAAACAGGCGTGAAGTAGAAGTACTCTGCGTTTCGTCTGATGAGTGAGGTGCCGGAGGCCTAATTTCAGTCCTCTTCCCCTTCCCACCCTTTCCTCATCAGGATAGGATGGGAACGGGAAGACGATTGGACGGGGAGGGGGTTTTTATTTTATTTTATTTCCCGAGTTCACATGTCGTTCAAAATCTTTAACAAGCTTACCATCTCTACTAAACATACATCCCAAATACACGAACTCTTCCACCTGCTGTTCCACTAAAAAAACCAAAAAAAATAAACGATTTTTGATATATTTTTTTGATATAGTGAGAGCAGTCAAATAGATTCTGGTAGATATTTCTTGCAATGGTGGCACTTGGTAGGGTAGGCCAATATTCTTGCGTTGGCGTAGCGTGGGATACGAGCACCAACGAAACGCTTGTAATCACTATGAAGTTACACACGATAAGTACTACGTGCTCTGTACAATGAGCCGTAAGACAGTTTTTTAGCTGAGCCTTTCGCAAGACGGTTAGAGGAGAGGTAGCTCTCAATCTATCAACCAACCGTAAGAACTTTTACTGCGACTCTGTCAAAGCGTAAATATATGTTGTCAACTAAAGTTTGTCGCTGTCAACATTCTTCGCCAAATCAATCTCCGTTCTATTAACATCTACTACATTTTCGTATTGATCATTTCACCAAATTTATTAGCGTGATGATTTACCTTTATAGTGTTATAATCATCAGTTCAGTTTTTATTAAATTTTGGGGGAATGAACGTCAAAAATCAAACATCCGGTTTGTGTAGTTGCCGCGAGTTGCGTCTTGCGACCTTTAAAATTGGCACAAACAGTCATTTATGAAACGTTTTTAAAAGTTACGATAAGTTATTTACAGTCATCATGGATATTGCCCCCAGAAAAATCCGTTTAAATTGTTGCTTTGTTGCAACAGGGCCAATTTGGCTTGTTGCATGTTGCGTTTGATTCCTACTCTGGAAGGCCAACAGTCAGCCGGGCCGATGTACTTTTGAGAGAGTTGAAAGTTTAATCGTCCATTGCCGTTAATTTTAGGCCTTTTAGTATAGGTCTCTCAAAACTGTCTGCACATCCGGGAGAGGGGAGATGAAGTAATTTTGTTGATTTATATCTTCTCGGAGAATCATGCCCTTTTACGAAAAAGCATCAACTTAAACGACCTCTTCTGGGGTAATATCAAGGGTCATTGTAAATAACTTATCGTGACCAGTGGGAAAATATTTTGGTAGGCGTTTGATGTGTTGCTGAAAAGGAGAAACTGAGTGTTGAGTTAGCAAGAAACGATTTGCGGCAAATACTTAAGAATGACGTTCTTACCCCTAATGTTGAAAAATACTGAAGTTAGTTATAATTATAATACTATAAAGGCAACTCTTAAAGCTGTAAAAACCGCCAACGCCCGTAACCCAGAGGCAGAGATTTTGGATTTCCGTTTGGCGCGATCCGGTCACACCTCTTGCGCTTCTTCTACATCCATACATCTACGCATACAAGATCGTTGGTAACGGGTACTCTTTATATCGCCTATCTTTAGTATATTACTAATCTGATCGATATAAGTTCTCCTAGAACGTCCCCTACCAACGCTGCCACTCACTTTT
>JWHW01022552.1:23294-39513 GCA_000931545.1 Papilio glaucus
GTCAAAATCTCAGAAGTTGAAGCCACTTACAAAGTTTTTTGACAAGGGGTTTTCATATGTAATCGGAACATAGCCTTGACAAGGCGATGTTTAAAAGCAAAGTGTGATTTTTTACTTTATCAAAATACATCTGTATTCCCTTAAAATAATTTATATAATTCAGTGATTACGTATACTTCAACAAAATCATATGAATGCTCGTTTATTTCCTTCAATTTTAAAAACAAAACTGTGCTAAATTTCATAACATTTCGTGATAAATTCATATTTGAAGAACGAAATAAAAGAGATTTAATGGAACATATTTGGTAAAGGGCCTCGAGACGATCGAACGGTTTGATTCAAACATTACCTGTTTGTTGAAACCGTTTAATATCGGTATGAACGGTTGCAAAACGGCGCTCTGCAGTTTGGTTCGGTACGCCGCCGTAATCGGACTTTGGATTGTGACATTCGTGACGGAGACAAATTGTGAGATGCCCTCGAACAAGGATCGCTATTTCCTTGCATTTATTACGTTAATGTCCTTCGTTTTTACGCAAAAAGAGAAGAAAAGTAGAAAAAGAATTTGGCCCAAAGAATAGTACAAACTAAGATACCGTTTCCGATGAAACAGACGCCGTGCTTTTAATTTCTTCGTCCGACATCTTCGACACACAAGCTTACGCTACAAAATCCAACGCAAAACTAAGCTGAGTTTGTTTGTTTGTTTGTGCGTCGGAACACGATCGAACGGCGCGTCAAACACAACAAAAATATAAACTTTTATCATACAAGCTCCAAAGTGGTTAATGTTTGCCAAACAGTTCAAACTAGCTTCGTAAACGAATAAAATGGTCTGAGTCACACCTAAATTTACGTGTTTTAATCAAACCGTTTGATCGTCTCGGGGTCTCTTAAGGCTTTTAATTTATCGAAATCATCAATGTCATAATAATCGCCTGGAACTCACAAGATCGATCGGAACCGGCCTCATCTTCTGGACATCAGTTGAACGTTAGGCAATTATATTGTGGTACGTTAAGATCAACATATTAATTATTAGTATTATTACTATTTATTAGCATGTATTTATTTAAGTTATTATAGTTAACTTTTCTAACAAGATGATTCTTACATAGAAATAAATGCAACCTAACTACCCAGCTGTTGTTGATTACTCCCTCATTTTAGTAGGCGAATAGAGGGCATTCTTACGTAGTAATCATACGCCAATTAGAACAATTATAGAGTACGCTACCAAGCGACGGCGACATCTGCGTTCAAATTTACTTAAGTCTTTTGTGAATATTCTAAAGCTCTTGCTATTTCGAAATTTTCTAGATCAATAGAGCTATCAATTGCAGTCCGTACTAGAGATGAGCCTGTCGTATAAACGAACGAGCAAACTGTTATATAATTTTAACAGTGGTAGAGCTCGCAATAACATCTGTTGCTCGAATGGGCCGGCTCGACCGGTGAAATACCGCGACCCTTACAGAAGACAGGCGTAAAGTAGAAGTAGTACTCTGCGTTTTGTCTGATGAGTGAGGTGCCGGAGTCCTAATTTAAGTCCTCTTCTCTCTCTCACCCTTTCCTCATAAGGATAGGATGGGAAGGGGAAAAGGATTGGGGGTTAACGGGGAAAAGGAAATATCCTTTACCCTGTCTATGCCCTCCTCCGTCCATTAAAGGTAGGCAACGCATCTGCAACACATTTGCTTGTTGCGGATGTCTATGGGTAGCGCTCACTTAACCACAGGTGATCCGATTGCTCGTTTGCCACCTTCTTCCATAAAAAAATAAATATTTTTTTTTAATGATATAAAGAGACGAACTAATCAGTACATTGCTTTCCCTAAAGTTTTGCCTCAGTTGTGAAACAATTCTTGGATCAGCGGAGTGATCATTGCGGCGAGAAAATTTTTGTCATCTGCCAGAAATAAACACAATAAATAAACTGCAACTTCTCTGATATTGCGGACGCTCATGGTAGCAGCTTTCAAAGCTGGATGCACATTTTAGATTAATGAACGAGAGTCCAGGAAAAGTTTTATTAGTTTTCAGGATGCTCTGCGTATAGAGTTAAATTAATTTTGGCTGCATAGCTTACAACTTTTAAAAGGTATTCCGAAGTTGGTAAATACGTATGTTTTGTTACAGCTCTGAATAGATTGAAAGGAGTATTGAATCAGAAGAAAATAATAGAATTAAAAATATTTGATTGAATTTAACTGAATACGTTGCAATACAAAATGTGGTCTTGAAATGTTTATTGAAGTGATTCTGAAAATAAAATTGTTACGTTTTTTTTAAACAGGTTTTTATCAGGCGTACGTAGAATTACCATCGTTTCAATATAAGCTATTGATTAGTTTAAGAGGACTTGGAGACCAGCTAACAAACGTATATTTATATACAGATTGTAATAGGCACGTTTGGATTAAAGGAGGACAATATTACACACCCTTTGTAACAGTTGTCTATTTGAAAATCAATCCAAAAATATTACTGTCGTATCATTTTGAAACAAATTGTCTAATTTTCGAAAACTTGTTTTAATAAGTCTATAAATTTTGTTTGAAAGGAAGTAAAAATTTAAAAAACTTTAAAATGCAATAACTTTCTTAATAAAACTCCCATACAAATAGAAAATCCATTTTAACTGAAGTTTCAAATGCACTATTGACCAGCAAACGAAACAATTCAACGGATCTCAACGTTAGCAGCGAGCGTCGATTTTTTGCGGTTCTATTCAATTAACTTTTGATATATGGAAAATTGAAACTGATAAGGTATACGATTTGGTCAATAGAAAAATTAATTATATAAAAGTAGTTTTAAATGTTTACAATCTAAGCATCTAGAGATAGAAATAACTATTTTTCTTTTTTACTAAAAGCTGAATTAAGAGTACCCATAACCGAGGAGCATGTATGTGTAGATGAACGAACGTAGAAAAAGCGAGACACCACGGACCATGCCAAATGAAAATCCGTAATCTCTGCTTGTTCGTCTGGCTAAGGTTGTGAGTGCTTATTTATTCATTTGCATCTTAACTGTGACAGGGAACACCGGGTATGTATCGGACATATCCGATCTAGGGCCCGAAAACAAGTAGTTATGATATCATTTAAAGACATCACGAAATCACTTTGCTTTCGCCAGGAAATTATTATATATTATACTCGATTAAATAAGTTTCGAGTATACGTAATAAAATAATCTTGTTTTTAATACTAATACAGGAAATGTCAAAACGTTTTGTTAATAATACTTCACGATGTTAAATGTGTTTGTATAATCTAAAATTGTAATATTTACAAACAGGGTTGCACGGATAAGGATCTCTTCTCATTGCAACGCTGAGTTTCTGACCTTAAGGTCTTAAACTCCTAAGTCCTAGCTAGCTAATCTTGTCAGTTTTGTTCTTTTGCACAGGCTCATTACCAGAGGATAAGGATTTGAAAATACTGTAAACTTCGTAATTTTATATTAGGCGTTTTATAACCGACAGCAAATTGTAAATTGAACAAATCATTGACAATTTGACATTTTAATCCTTTACAGATAGTAAACTGTCTCATATTTTGCTTTCGTTATTCTGCTAAAGTTGAAGTCAGAATGGAAAATACCTATAGGTTGGGTTCGTTAGGTCTGATATGGTAGTTACAGTTACATATAAAATTAGCTAGCTGTTCCCGCGGCTTCGTCTGCGTTAAATCCAATAAAAATGTGTTTCCATCGCAAAATAAATAAAAAAAATATATTTTTATTTAGTTTCTACAACAATGTGCAATATCATCTACGGAGACGCAAGATTTTATGCACAATTCCGTGGGTTATTTACTTGATTCTGTTGAACCTACGTTCTTTTGTGCAAATTAAATTAGTCTTAGTTTTTTCTTATAACATTTTTAAACGTTTTAAAAATTGTTTTTTGTCCCTTTACCTGTTGTTCCCACTATATATGCGGTCGGTACAAACAGTTTTCGTCCCCAAATCCGATTTATCATCCGTAATTTCAATCGTCACTTTTTTATCATCGTTTCTTAATCATGTCACCTTTCACACAATCCGTCCATCTCTAATTGCGCCTTCGCCTACAGACATACCCCTCCACACTCAGGACTAAAACTCTACTTGTTGTCCTATTGTTTCCTATGATTCCTATATGAATGACATAACAGAGCCTACGTTATAGTAAAAAAGTTTATTTTTCTCTTAAACAGAAAAGTGTGATGTGTAGTTGTAAAGATGGATGGTATTAGTAATTTCGTAACTTGCTTGCGGCTACTTTCAAAGCATGTAAGTATGTATTCAAGGCCTTTGTAAGTGGAATTTTGCAGGTGCTGAATTAATATGATTGATACGTTAAATCATTATAAACATCCTTTATCAGTCCACTGCTGGACCTATAGATCTTCCCCAATGCTTTGTACCATACGCGGTCCTCATCTTTCTACATCATCATTTCATGCAGCCTTCAAAGAGTTCATCTGCAGATGGGACAACCGAAACTTCGTTTTATTTAAACACAACAACTGTAAGTAGTGCTGATAATGTAGCTAGTAGTAACTGTAGTGCTTACTTTGTGTGATTATTTTATGACCAGAGATCAGTATTCTTCTAAGACGTGAAATAGTTCTGTACTTCAATGAAGCTATCATGTAATGATTATACGATAACATTGACAATGTATTACCGACATCAATCACAATATTCATAGCTTTCAAACACCAGCAGCAAATCCATTATAGAAGTATGTACACTCACCTCTACGACCCAGCCACGAATACTTGAGTTAATTGAATGTCAAGTCTAGGATAATGTTAAGTTCGAGGCATGCCACTACAGTTTATCAATGAGTAAGGACACTTATATAACTCAGCAGTTCGTTGTAATCCTACTAATATTATAAAAGCGAAAGTTTGTATGTATAGATATACATACAAACTTGTTACTTTTTCACTCAAAAACTACTGAATGGATTTTAATAAAACTTTACAATAATAGTTTATAAATCAGAAAAAATCGACCGACGAACGATCGAAGGGTAAGGTTGTTTTTAAATGTACGCATCGGTAAGACAGTATTGAATTAATGGTTATTCTTGACTAGGGACGTATAATTATTAATAACAGCGTGAAATAAAAGTATTGATAGTTTTTATCTGGTGGATGAAGTGGTGCTAGTTCCATGCCATTTTTAAAACTCTCGGATGCTATAAAAAAGTACCATATCTTGTCATTACAAATCGAAAACAATTTAGGTCCTAAATTCTAGATCAACTCAAGCTATTGCTGTTGGACTTAGATTCACTGTACTGTATTTTTTAAGTTAGCAATTATGATAGAATGAAATTCTTCAAATGAAAATTGATGTATGAAGACAGAGCCGTTAAGTTTGGTGGTTGATTAATGTCACGACATAAAGTATTAAAAGTATCAATAACAAAAGATGTCATCTGCATTCATAAAATATGCCTCATCACCCGTCAAGGAAAACTCATTTATTAAGAATTCAAAAGACCGGCAACGAGTGCCGTCGGTGTTACGTAACATAAAAGGGTTTCTCAATTAACTTTAAATCCTGATTTACTAAAAAAGTTATGTATTGCCTGCGGTTATTTAATGAAAGTTTCATAACTCATTTTATTTTATAATCATAATGTGAGTTTAATCAATTGTATGACGACCAGACCCAAAAACATTTAGTGTAAAACTGGTTGCCAAGACTCACAAGGTCGTACTGATTTTACAGTGAAAAACTTATGATCTGTAGCATAGCCAAGCCCCTAGCTGAGCAAATTATCGAGCACCAATTTATGCTGCAAAGTATGTTTGATATATCCAACAAGGACATCTTATCCTGAAGATTTCAGCTTATGGTATCATCTACGAAACGCTTCGAGAAATAGAAGGTAGTGCCCCGTTACTTTGGCTCGTCTCAAAGGGAGCACTACCGTGACCTCAAATCACCTACTGACACATTTATAACAGAATAAAAATCATTTCAATAAAATATGCCAATTGTTTTGCGTTTGTTAGAGGAAAATTGGGGTCTTTTATTTTATACATTTTAAACAATATTAATATACATAAAAATGCAAAAAATGTATGTAAATGTATGACACGAGAATAATTGTTATATTCGAAACTAAGAAAGGTAAGGCATCTGTGATTTAAACTGTTAAAGAAGAGATAAACAACACAAGACTGGATAGTATAAATAGTGTTGGGAGAAGACGTTCTAGACAGAAGGAGAGGCGATGGTTAAAAATATCCTTAATCGTAGAGATTGTACGTAGATGTATGTAGAAGAAATTCTGTCTACCCCTCTTGGTTACTAGCACGAGTATTCAGTACATGTACCCGAAGCTTAGGCAAGAGCTTGGAGAAACGTGTTAAACGAAAATAATTTCTTACGCTGAAGGAGCGTGAGAGGAGTATTGAGTGCATATAGAATGAATTACTCTTTATTTAAACTATAAGTCAGAATAACAAAGTACTTTGCTTTACTTCTATTTTAATTACAAATTGGCAGGTGTTCCGGATCCGCACCAGCCATGATAAACAAGTTAAGTGAAGCTTAATTTACCGGAAACTGAGTGAGATTGCCTTTTAACTGTGTTAATGGTTTTCAGAAGTACGCCTTGTTGATGTATATACTTGTGCCAAGAAATTCTCACCACTGTATTGTAGGAATTTGTCTAAAGTCAATATTAAATAGATAATATTTGAGAATGGATAATAATTGGTATAGTTATTTAAGCTATAATTTTTATAATATAAGCTATTTGTTACATCCGTCCGTCTATTTTTTTTAATAAAAAATATGTTTACTCCGTAACAGATACCATTTTCTCTACAAAGAGAAGTCAATGATAGTTTTTTGAAATCTCAGTGGAGTGACTAGATCGTAGGCGTAGGAAGCCAAGGGTAACATACGTTGTATTTTTTATTATTCTGCAGCAATGCAGACGCGAGACAGTCGCAAAGCGGACGCGGTACAGTCGCTGTGTTGTTGCAGTTCATATACCATCGCCCACATAATTACGATTATGCAATATCGCGACAGTCGTGATTCAATACTACAGCATAGAGTGGTGACGCACGGCCGCAACGCAGCTATTCTCGATGTGGCGATGCAACGATCTATATCGCATCTGCATCAATGCAAACACACAATTATTTGTGGGTTTGCATTGATGCAGATGCGATTCTTAATTTGCTACAGTTGCCAAACCATAAAACGCGACCAACGGTCAAAAGTAGGAATGCAGCCGCGCTCGGGTGAGCTACGGAAGCTTAAGATGAAATAGAGACGTCGGATACATAAATAAAATAATTTAATCACAAATACCATCGCTGAACTGGTAAAAGTAAGAAAATAATTCAAAACGGACGTTAAGCTTACAACGCGAGTGTTAACTTCAATTATTATGATGAGATGTACACAGTATTCAACCTTTAAAATTAAGAAACTGGAGAAGTAATAATTTAGTAGAAGTCTTTATTACATTTGATATTTATATTCCTTATCACTTTTAGCTTCAAACAGATGCTTACATTAACAAACTAATTAAATGTTTGTCTATGGTACTCTTTGTGAACCGTTGTTGTTTAGCCTGTGGTTACTTTTTACCCTGTCAACTGTAACTGTCATCAACAACTAAAATTGTCGAAGGAACCTCATTAATTAATCATAATAAATATAAGAGAATAAAATTTCCTATACCAGAGAATACTAAATAAAAAGGGTTAGCGTGCAATTCAATATTAAAGTTCTCCGTCCAAAAAGGTTTATTTCATTTATTTTTAATCTGCTCACAACGACCAACCCAATTCCGAAGTCAATTATTTTGCACAATAGAGCGTAAATCGAAACACAAATGTTTTACGTATTTAAATTGATACCGAGGGATTATTAATTAAAAGAACTACTTTTTAATATTTGTCAAAAGAAAATTTATGTACATATTTCTTCTTATAATTACCCAGATTCTTTTGATGCTAATAATTTACTTAGAAATGATTTATACACTAACTAGCTGTGCCCAGCGGTTTCACCCGCCCTGTAATTTTACCTAAACGAAATGATATTACCTACTTATTACTCTAATTTATAGTAATCTATATGATACGACTCTATGTTATAGTATTTTTATCGAAAAATTGTTTGACATGGTTCTTTAAATTGACATAATTTCAGAGATAGCGCTGCATGTGAAAAATGATTTTCCCTGTTTTCCTGCTTTTCTCCTGAAATTTTCTTTGCTATAAACCTCACGGAGCCCGAGACCTTTCCAACGAATGCAAAACCGTGGAAATCGGTTCGTGCGTTCTGGAGTTATAGCGTCAGGAAGGAAAACCCGACTTATTTTTATATTATAGATATGTATACACATATTTTTTTTAATTCTTTCGTGTCAAGAGTTCAGTCAAGCCTTCATTATTAAATTATAATTACTTTTTTATGTTTTTCTTCTGTTATTGATGCAATATATAAGCGTAAATAGAAATATAAAAAAAGAAAATTTGATTCCCAAATAAATTATGGCAAACAGTTTCTGATTTATTTAGCTCTAATGTTGTAGCCTAATGGTTAAGGGTACGGACTGCGAAACATGCATAACATGGTCGTTGGGTTCGAATCCGTCATCCGCCGAGTAGTCTGATTTGGCGGATGGCGGATTCGATGCCGCATTCGAAACGGGAAAAAGGATTTTTCTTTTTCCTCATCTATCCCGTCCCCGTCCAATCCTCTTCGCCTTCTCATGCCATTCTTATTAGGAAAGGATGGGAAGGGGGAGAGGACTGAAATTAGGCCTCCGTCAACTCACTAATCACACGAAACTTCTACTTCACGCCTCTCTTCTATGGGGATGTGGTATTTCACCAGAAAATATAAAAATACCAGCTCGGTCCAAGATGCTATTCGTTCAAGATCATTCAATTTAACCTATTATTGAACGAGTCTTTAGCGTTCTCTACAACTGCTACAGTAACCATAGTACTTCTAAAGTAAGTTGTATTACATTTCATACTTACTATTATATAGCAAAAAAAATATCAAATAATCTTTTTTTTTACTCCGTATTTAATTGAGATATGCAATTAAAAATAGGTCTAAAGTACGTTTATTATATAACTAATTAGGACTTAGGAAGGTAAATAACAGGCGAAAAAACATTTAAGTTGATTCGTAACTATTAAATTTAAAAAGTAGATAACTTTAAGTTGATTCGTAACTATTAAATTTAAAAAGTAGAAAACAAGGTTCTGAGATATGGGCATTATTATATATTGCCTATGATTTTTTTAATATATTGAAGTCTAAAATTAACGGTAAAATATTCCTTTACGTAAATAGATAGTTCAATTTACTAACGTAAAGTGATTGCGACAAAAAGTTCAAGCTAACAAAATCGTTTTGAGACATTAAAAAAGAACTGTGCGATAAATTTGAGAGTCGCTCACATTCCACCCCGAGTGACGTCATAAGTAAGCAACAGGAGGCTGTTATGTTGAGTAATTTTATAATTTAATTGAGAGCGGGTCAACCGAGGTACGCGGCGATCTAAATTTATTCATTGGCCTACCCAAGGCTTTACCGAGTTTAATAGCCGACTTAGCAATTAGGTCAGAGGCTTGATACATATTAGTTTTATAATCCTTTTTATAGCATTAGACATAAACCACTGGTAACATACTACTACATCTTTAGTATTTAAAATAATTTATTGAATTAAAAGCAACTTAAAAAAAAATTGGGCGACACAGAGTAGGAAAAGCCCGACGTTTGACGAGGATCACTAGACGAGGACAATAAGTCATTTTTTAGAGAATATTAATTAAAAAATAATAATTATACTTTACCATTAATTTAATTTACACAATGTGTATGTGATACGTAAGTGAGCACTTTTTTCCCCACCGTTCGCTACTCATGGACAGTTTATTTACCTATTTAATGATTAATGTTCATGTAGCTAACCTATTTATTCGCATGGAAAAGACGGACATTGATATCGTTTTTTAATATCCGAAGGAGATCTTTAAAAAACTTTTAAACAAAAACAAAACTGACTTCAAAAAAACTGTATTCAAAAACAAGAAATTCACTTAAGCAAAAGAATTAATTCTTTATCATATTTATTTTTGGAGTCGGTGTCAGCGTCAGCTAAGGAAATACAAATATACGAGGATGCCTTAAGAAAACATTTTACAAATGAACATTATACTATACTAGTGACCCGCCCCGGCTTCGCTTGGGTACCACTAAATATGTTGATCCGATCGCTACCAAACACAGTTCCCAAACAAAAAAGAATCATCGAAATCGGTTCAGCAGGAGCGGAGTTCTGAGGTAACAAAAATAAAAAAAAAACATACACACGAATTGATAACCTCCTCCTTTTTGAAGTCGGTTAAAAGTTACACTGCTTTATAAAGAAAAACCTACGTGAGAATCTGCAGACTAAATGGCGGCAAGTGGGCATCCTTTCCTAAATAAAACAATCCTATACAAAAAATAACTATAGAAACAGCAATAATAAATTCTTACGTAACAAATATTGTTTTCTTGAGTGCTTTGAGTTTAGCGAAACTTTCCGTAAACAATATAGAGATAGTGTTGTTGTTTACAGAAAGTGTCCATGAAATTACTCCGTCATCGTGGGCGTGTAAAATAAATAATTTATAAATACAGGTAGTAAAACGCGAGATTTGAAAGTTGGTAATGGATTACGTTTTTAGTGTAGTCTTTGGAATAACAGTAATAAAAGACAATGCCGGCCGCATCTGTGTCTATAAATAATATCTTATATTATATAATCTTTTATATTTATTGCCTTAGACGGTGCATCACTTCCAGTCTGCTCCGATTTCCGGTACCTCGGCTCATTGATCCAAAACGATGGTAATATTGGTCGTGACGTGAAAAATAGAATAAATGCGGGATGGATGAAATGGCGACATGTCACGGACTTGACATGGGACCCACGAGTTCCCCTTAAAACAAAGGGGACAATTTACAAAACTATTATAAGACCTGTCATAATGTATGGATTGTTGGGAAGAGTCTCGGGCTGTTAAAGGAACGGATGAAAAATGAGTGCATGCGGCAAAAATACGAATGTTGAGATGGATGTGTGGAGTAACACGAATGGATAAGGTACGAAACGATTATATTAGAGGAAGTCTGAAAGTAGCACCGATAGTGGAAAAGTTAAGAAGCAAAAGGCTAGCATGATATGGTCATGTTATGAGAAGGTAAGACTGGCATGTGACAAAGAGAGTTTTAGATATGAATGTAGAGGGATATGTCAGTAGGGGTAGGCCTAAGAAAAGATGGATGTATTGCGTGAAAGGTGATATGATCAAGATACGAGTGATGACTGAAATGACGGATGATAGATCGATGTGGAAGTCGGTTTGAATTTCGGTGTGAATGCCTCAA
Organism: Papilio glaucus; assembly: GCA_000931545.1. Classification (NCBI taxonomy): domain Eukaryota; kingdom Metazoa; phylum Arthropoda; class Insecta; order Lepidoptera; family Papilionidae; genus Papilio; species Papilio glaucus. The sequence goes on from JWHW01022552.1 coordinate 34,737, forward strand.
ATCTTTAATATGTGTTTATCTATTTATTATTACCAGAATGGTGCTCTGTAAACATTAAAAATGTCAGGAACACTATGAATACATGAGCTCGAGATTACGCGATCGTGCCATTCCTACATGTGTGCGAGCAGCTGATAATCTGTGTGTACAAATACTATAATGAATTAACTATAATTGATGGGTATGCTATATCTGAAACTCTTTTGTTTTTGCGAATGTTCTTGTAACATTGATCATTTGCTCGTTTTCATACTTCCATACAAAAATGATCCGTAATTGACATAACTTAAACTCGTCATCGTCGAAAAAGATTTTCTATGTCCATTCCAAACGCATAAATCTTATACATAAGTCTTACATATTTTATAACGCTGCTGCATTGCCATGTAGAATAACATCCATTTATATTCTAAACCATCCACGGAAGAGGAAGTTTCTTATCGAGTTGAACAATGTTTGCGATGAATTTTCTGATATAACTTTTGGAGTTAGTTTTGACCTTAGAGGTATGTATATATACTTATATACAGGTATGTATATATACTTATATATCAATATCTTTAAAAGTTGTAGAGAAAATTAGACGGCGGTTTTACTGCACGATTAATCAGATTTAAATTTCACCAAGATCTCACATAATATTGAAATAAGTATAGGTAATCTTGTTTCAGTGTCATCAGGTCCTGGAGTCGATATTAACTTAGAGGATAATCAATCCTAAAACATTTCATATAAAATTTGAAATTTTTTTAATTAAAAAATATGAAATGTATAGAAGAATTGAGCTAGCTGAGCTCCAATTTGTTCTAAAAAGTTGGGCTTGATGATGAAGATGGTTTACGATTCAATTCAAATGCTAGATTAGAAGCGCGGATCTCATGTTTTTAGTCCGTACCCTAGTCTTTTAGGCTATTGTTGCTTTAGTTCATGATTTGCAATATCCACAAGGCGACCGTTGTCTCATTCAATATACATATGTATTTGTGAGCGCGTCCAATCAGAGCTACATTGTTGCTGAATACATTCTAAGGAAGCGATATAAAGGCACACGGCTAATGGAATTCCGGTCGCATACGCCGTGTCAGCTATTGTTAGTGTAATTAAACACCAACGATGCGCCCTGGCTCTGCATAAAGGCATATAAAGCCTAATTATCCAAATGGACATGAATGGTAAATTATATTAATGACTTATTTTGATGACAACTATGTTGTCAAAATCAAGTTAAAAATGGATTCAGTAATTGTTAATTAAATACCCTGTTTCCATTTATTCCCATCTGCAAATGTGATAATTACGGGGGTTCTCTATAGTGGTTCGATTTTCCAACTCGTGGACTCAGACACGCGTGTACCCGGTTTGTCCCGGGTACCCAGCAACTGACTAGACTACTACTCTGCTTATAGTTTAAGTCATTCTAAACTACAATAGTGAAGCCAGCAGTGGCATCAGCTGTTGCCTGAATGGCCGAAATTGACCGGGACAGTTTGTACGGTATGAATACTACGGGGCATTTAATCTGTGTCAGTGACATGCCTCAGGGCACATCCCATTGTAAAATCTCCTCTGCACCATACGATGATTGCAAAGTGGACTTACTCGTTTGTCTTCTTCTACTATAAATAACTTACCGATAGTTATGTGTTGTGCAGTCAGAAGAGTTCCGGACCGTTGCTTACCTTTGTGTCGGAAGACGGAGGGAAGCAGATGTAGAAAAGGATAAGAAGGGAAAGGGAACATGATGAGACTTGCGGCTCTAGACGAAACGCAGAAGTTACGCAGAATATACCTCCAGTTCACGAAAACCACATTAGTAACAAGAATACGCGGCTTTACAAAGTAAACATTGCGGAGGGGTGACGGAGGACGGAGGACGGTAAAGACAATCAAGTTAACGGTCTCTGACATAAGACTCGCAGCCCGAAACACTTATTATCTAGGCACATTTTTAAGTAACCGAGCCACAATTGTGGATACTTCTATGATATTAAACAGTACTCTATGCTTAAAAATATTTTACTTTGCTTTACGGAATGCAAATAAAAAATCTCGAGCGCTTTTTAAAAGTGCCTTGTCAAATATGTCATTGTGCCTTTATCGGCAACAAGCCAGACGCAAAGTTCGTTTATTAAATTTGTGCTTTAGTCCTTAAAGTGTTTGCTTTACTTTATAAGTTTGTTTAGGTTTTAATTTTCTTTTCTCAAAAACTTTTTTACATTTGTATAAAATTTTTGTTTGATTACAGTTAGCTGTTTCAGTCAAGATTACAATGTAATGCTTCTTGAATCCCAGGTGGCTAAAATTAATTTGCCTTTCTCAATATTTAAATAATCTTTGTAGGTCAATTAATTGATGCAAGAGAAGGTATATAACATTAATATTGAGTTGAAAGGGATAACAGCAAATTAAAATACTTAAAAATTTATTTAGTCTTCCTATTCATTAAATTAATTGAGGTGAAATCTATTATTGTAAGACTTGTGCTTTCATAGTTATTATTATTTATTAAGTTCCCCAATAGAATTAAATAAAAAATGATATGATAATAAAATTTACTTATTTTAACTGATTTCATAAAGTATCTTTTGTTGCTGTATTTTCAGTAAGTTAATCTAATTCCAGCTCTACGAGACTAAAACTTATATTAAAAGAGAAAAGTTTATAGTTTTCTCTGCATTTTAAATGAGTGTCGTACAACATTGATTGATTTACGAAACCCTGGCTACAACAACATTCCTTTTTATTTATGGTTCTTTATAAATGGATCTTCCTTTTAACTTCCTTTCCATAGTCGGTTCGTATTGCATACGAATTTCAAGGAACTGAATTTCATATCAAAGAAGGTATAACTGTTTTTGCATGAAATATTACGGACAGTGAAGTTTTCCCCTATGAATAACAGATTAAAGATTTATAATAGTTATATATGGACTGTAGTCAACTATGGTTCTTGACATAAATTATCTAGGACGTGCAGAATTGGTATAATTAAAATTGATTCATGACTAGTTACCTTCGCTTCGCTTGGGTTAATTTTAATACTAAAAATATAGCCTGAGTATTTCTAGAAAATCTAGTTTTAGTCTAGTCGATGTCTCTGGAGAACGTCAATTATGAGAGTTGATCTTAATTACTAGATCTGGGAAAAATCCGGATCATGAAGAAAAAATTTTACAATGGGGTCAGTAGTTTCAGAATTTAACTTTGCAAAACTTTAACTTTCACAAAGGGTAAGATAGTAGGGTAAGATAAAAGATTTGATTAAAATAAATGATGGTAAGTTGACTGAGAAGAATATTTTATCACGTTCAGTTAATTAATTGTAAGTAGTAGGATAGAGCTCATGAGGGTACTAACTGTATTTTAGTCTAAAGAAAAAGAATTGTAAGAAATAATTATAAGAAGCTTGTAGGGTTGCAGCTTTCCTATTATTAATTTCGTAAATTAACTAAGAATTTTTATTGTTCAGTCGATTATATCAAATTCAAAGTGATATAAATTTATCTTTTTTTAATTCTTCATTTAAATTACTTTGTGTTACATCTAGTAGAGTGAAGAGATCAAAAGGTCTTTGATAAGTATCACTCGTTACGTTGCCGACATCTCAAACGTGGTGATATGTCAGCTAGAAATCTGCTCATACATACGCAAATTTATTCGCATACAAATCAGTTTGTCATTGTGTCTCCCTTGCCTCGTACGTAGTGAGTGTATATTGTAATAGTTATCCTTGTTAGTTCAGTGTGTACAAGCTTTACAGAAGCGCAAATACAAGATGGTGTGGTTAACGAACTTTACGTATTGCAATTGCAGAAAAATCCCTACTACATAATAATATTATAAATGCGAAAGTATCTCTGTCTGTCTATTATGCTTTGACGCCTAAACTACTAAACCGATTTGGTTGAAATTTGGTACGGAGATAGTCTAGAGACTAAGGAAAGGACATAGGCTACGAAAAAAGAATTGTAAGAGGTTGAAATAGTGATATGAATGGAAGTTTCTTCATTTTTGAAGCTAAAAGCATAAAACTTATTTATTTTGATTAATGATAAATACATAAATATGACATTCAAAGTTTGTAAAAAAATATCCTTAAGGGGGTAAAATAAAAATAGGGGATGCAAGTTTGTATGGAAGATTCTTAATTTTTACGCTAGAACCTTGAGAGTATTTTTTTAGGTTTTTAATTAGATATAACTAACCATGAAGCTTGTTTTGATTCCCCATATTCCGATAATTCCGACTAGTGTGCCATTTCAGTCTAAAAGAGCACAGGTTCCCCTGAAAACAGCATTTACAATAACAATAAACATAGCTCAAGGACAGACGATAAAAGTGTCGCAGATGTCCACTAAAAAAAAAAAGGTTTTAATGTGCGTATGTATTTTATTTGCTAAATAATTAAGAAAGCCTAAGAAATTAAAAATGCTGCTCAAAGTCACTATTCCAGGCGGATGAAGTCGCAGGCACAGCTAGTAATATTATACGCAAAAAAGAGGTATTAGTGTGTAAAAAATATAGAATCTTTGATAATAAAATAATAGGAAAACAAAGAAATAGTGTAGGGGTTGTCGTAGACTAACGAACATCGACAGATGGCGATAAACTAGAGAAAAACGACAAGAATACCCGTAACTGACGAGCATGTATGCGTAGCTGAGTGTAAAAGCGAAAAAGGTGTTCACGCTCTTGACCAAATGGAAAGCCTTGATCTCTGCATACCCCATCCAGTAAACGGTTGTGGGTATTTATAAATATAAGGATTATAAATTGG
>JWHW01022552.1:42880-58232 GCA_000931545.1 Papilio glaucus
ATTTATTTATTATTTATACTCTAGCCAAGTACTATGAAACATAGAATCAAAACACGTGTATTGTAATTAAATCCAATAGTAAAAATTGAAGGTATGGACCTTCTTTTTTGAGTTCATAAGATCTTATTTGAGTATAATAAAAGAACATTTGCTGCAGCGACGTGTACTCCGCTGACGTTGAACTGAATAAATTTTCATATAAACTACAAATTCAATATTCCGCAGTGGACATAATTTATTTCATCCCTCATATCTGCTGAAGGATTTCATATGTGTGGTTCGCTTTCAATTCGCGATCAATTTTTGATGGTCACTAAGAGATATTGAATTATTCTTAGAATTTATTCATTTCTCAGTACACATTTTTTTACATCTTATTTGTACAATAAGCTAGAAAAACAGTCTAAGTGGGCTATTATATGATATGTACGTATTGTTTTTGCGGTAGTCAAGACATTTTATAAATATCTTTTGTATTTTCTCGATGCCAGTCTTATGAATAATGTCTACATTCAAAAACCGGATCCCAGATGTTGGAAGCGAAATCTAAGTCTGATCGAACATAACTGTAATATAAAACTTTCAAGTAGTGAACTGTGAACTTTTAAATGGTTTCGAAATTCTTAAAATAAAACCTAATTGGTGAAAAGCTTTCTTAATGATCATGTCTATAGCATTATTATATGACTGCTTTGATTCCATAATTATACCCAAATCTCGTACTGGGTTCACCCTATTAAGAGATTGATCGTTATTTTTGTAATCGAATAAAATAGGATTTCGGTTACGGGGTTATTATAAAACACTCGTCTTGTTTGCTGAACAATATTCAAATATTCTATTAAGATTGTGTTGTAACACTATACGATCATTTTATTCTAATATAATTAAAAAAAAGGCATCATCTGCTTACATTAGGAAGTCGGTATTATCAATAAATTTGCCAATATCTAAATGCGATCCTTGGGGAATACCGAAGGGAATCTCTTGGAATCTCGATGTATAAATAAAACCTTGGGTTGAACCTGCCTGGGATCGGTTTCTGAGGAAGGAATTTATCCAGCTAAGTAAGTCGCCGTGTATTCCGATTGACCATCATTTTGAAATTATCAAATTTTGGTCGGCACAAACACGTAAATCAAGCTATTAAAGTACAGTGTAAAAAATTGAGCTGCATTTTGTAAATGTACCTTTTTAATATAAGTAGATTGTGATAATAAATTACTAATATTTCTTTTAACTATTCCAATTAAGCTTAGGCTTGTACTAGGTTCATGGTTCATCGTCTCACACTAGAAACTAGTCTGCACATAAAGTGACCTACACTTGCGTTAAAACGTTACTTAGTGTATCAAAAACGTCTCACGAAAGTTTAGGCAATATCTTTGTTATAATTGTCGTCTTTTTACACATAACAGGTGCGCATGCATTAAGTTTTCTATAATATAATTTCATTTTACACTCTGTTTGACAATTATTTGCTTTAAAATTTTCGGTTCAGTGTTCTGTAAGGTTTTTGTAATGCGTCAGAGATGTTTTACAGCACGACGGCTAATGTTCATTCTTCCGTAAAAACATAAATGCGTTTAAGGTATTAATACAAATAAAACGTTTAGCTGAACAAATTACTTTCATTTAATGTTTATTTTAAGAATAACGACTTTATTGATTTTTTACTACCAAGAAAAACAACTTGCCTTTGATCTTTATTATGTACAATCTAAATTTGAATGTGTATTGTGTGCTGCAGAATAGCTTTTCTAAGTTATTAAAAAAATCTCTGAGTATTTTACTATCTTGTTTTACTGATTTTTGCTACTCTTAAGAGCAATTTTAAGATAATATCATGAGAAAATCCTACATAGTAGACATTTATGGAGCAGACAAATCTCAGTATTAAGTCCCTTCATCAAGATTATTGTCCTGATAAAAGCCTTAATACCGAACCTTCTTGCCGTATTAATGTAAAGAAAGCTCAATGTTGATTACAACATCTTAGACTCTATAAAAAGTTCTGTCCTTTTTTAAACTGAGAAAGACAAAAGTAGAGATAACACTTGACAAGTAAAAAAAAAGTTGGTTAACACGCTCAGCATAAACCTATCTTATATAAATAATACTATTAATTCTAATTAAATCTGACCTATAGACTGAAAAGCAGCACCTCACCGTGCCATATACTGACACGGCACAGCACTGTTTTACAATATGCTGCAGATCTGTAGACTGAAGTCTGGTTTGATAATTCTTTTATTTTCATTTTTGAAGTTCTAAAGTTCAAAAAGTGGAGAATTAAATAAAAACTCATTTTTTTTTCTTTTTTCACTTCGATGTATGTACACGTCAATAAAATTTAATTATATATTTATATCTTCATTGTTGTATGTGTAGTTGTGTGATTAAACTGCGTTGACAAAAGTTTAGTAAATAGTATGTTGATTAACATTTAAGACAAAAGCATAGAGTGTAGTTCAAGTGTTCGCATTCAACGAACGAAGCCTAAAAATAAAACTGAATGAGAATTTTAGACAAAGACAAAGTCAAAAGCAACCTGCTCAATAGGCTTTTCACTTTAATTGTAGAAGCGATAACCTCTAGAAAGACACGTTCTCTAGTATCGGGCGATCACCCTTCAGCTAACGCCCGAGAATAATCATAATAAAATGGAACATTTCATTTTTAAATATTATGCTAGTTATTATTTATTAAATATTAAAGGTTATGGGAGTAGTACACTGGAGAGCGGTATAGCGATTGCCGAGAGAGATCTATGTCAGGTGATGTCTTTTAACTGATAATAATAATAAAAGTTATTTTTTATTAAAATAGCGTGATAAAATTGAGGACAAGGTTCCATCACCCATGTTTCCTGTATTACGTACCAGGTAAAAAGGCAAGGGAACAGTACCCTCTATTTTCTAGACCTCGGGCCAAGTGCTCGGTACATGTAAATACCGAGAGTGTACGGCCAAGCAGCAAGACAGTCTCATGCAGATCAACTCTCTTCTAATAATCTGACCTGCCTAATCCCTCGTGTTACGAGGTAACCTAAAAAAACTCTTCCACATCCGAAAATTAATTTGACATATAAGCTAAGATCTACTTGTAAATACACTCAATCAATTAATTAGCAGAAATATATACTATTTATACCTTAAAACACTTTAGTTAGAAATTCAGATAGGCAATAAAATCTAGATGAAACAAAAGATCCCAGCAATAAAACAATGCCGGTACGCTGAGCTTCAATTTTTATTTCGCCTTTCATCTGGATTAATTTAACGCTTCATACCTAAATCTAAAGCCAATAAAAGCATTTGAATGTAGCTTTCGTAATTTCCGCCAGGGAAGATTAAATTAAAAATAAGTATAGACTACGTTTTGTATTTATACAAAACATAATATCCGACGAGCGTCCTGCCCAGCGTCAGACCTAGTCCGTACCATTGTTATGTGATATCGCTATATCGCTATAAAAATATACAGAAAATTTAACATCTTATAACTTGGCGTTAGCCTTACATTACAGACAAGTCACATTTATTTTTAATGTACATCATTTTATCCATTAATATTTACATCATACATTCATCCATCTGCTTTCATCGTGAAAGACACAATCTATGTCTGCACCAGCAACTTATTTCGAGCGAGGCTTTTATTTTCATAAGCTCACAATAAACAAAGGCTTGACGTCTGGGGAATTGTCGATAACGTTATAATGAGATATTGTGGCAGACTCCTCATTATGTTGCGGACGACCCTACTTATCCGCGACGCCTTATAACCTACCGAAATGATTGTTCAAGAGCCTTTATTCATAGTCCTTTATATTCTCATATCAAATGTAAATGTACGGAAATAATCAACATGTTTTTATCATCTGATGTTGTGACCGCCATTACTCAACATCCGAACACAGTCAAAAGAGTTACGGATGCTTTGCCTTTATCTACAACAAAGAAGTGAAGCTTATTATGTAATAATAATAAAGATGCTGCATGCGAAAAGCGGAGGATCGCATACAGAAGGCCTATGTTACTGTTACAAGCTGATAGTAATGATGACGATGATGGGACGTAGAAGGGAATGAGGCCTGTGGCTCCTCATTTATCAAATAAAACAACAAATAAACAATTTTTTTCTAAACCCTTTTTTGTTTTCTTAACTCTATGTATCTTTCTAGAATAGTGTTGAGTCTGAGTGTCTTTTAAACAAAAAGGCTAGCTAAACATGTACAACTTAAGTAGTTGTTGCATAGATATCCATGAATAAGAATCATTAAACATCAAGTGAACCTTTTCTGCTGTAGCCCCCTGCTTTCATAAAAAAAAATCCTCTCAAGTCGATCATCTCATTCCGCGACCTTATATTGTTTTGTGATACTTCCTTACCTAGTTTAAACGACTTTCAAAGTGTGTGCTTATCTTAAATTTCAAAAGCTCAAGTTACTTATAATCTCCATTACGCAGGGAAGGTTTTAAGCTTTCTGTGTCGCATCTGGTTGCTGCGTTACTTACTTAGGTTATAATAATAATTTATCAAGGTGGTGAATATTTTTTGAAGTAAAACTTCTTTAGGCACTAAAACTAAAAGTAAGCTGGTGAATGCGCGACGAGAGCGTTACGAAAAGTATGATCGGGCGAGGCGATCGGAAGTTGTTTGGAACAGTTTCGATGAACTTTTTTTTATTTATTTTTCTTGTATTCAATTTTGAATTTTATTTTTAAGATACAAGGGTTTTTGTTGATTATTTATTAATAAATTATTGTCGAGCCTGTTTTGAGTTTTCATTTCTGTCTGCAGTCCTTATGACTGCCTGTGTTTTATTTATTGTAATTTGTTCGGTAAATAAGTATACTTTCTTTATTTCTTACTTCTTATTGTAACATTTATTATAAAACGAGATGAAAACGAAGTGAACGGAAATTATTGCAAAGCTACGTTTTCTTCTTACACGCCTTTCCATCAAGCGTCATCTCAGTAAATACAAAGTGCTGCTCATGTCATGTCATCTTTCACGTAATTCTTTCCATCTTTTCTTAGGTCTACCTACATACATATCCCTCGACATTTATATCTAAAAGCCTCCTTGTCATATGCCATTGTTCCCTCCTCATAATATGTCCATACCATGCTAACCTTTTGCTCCTTAATTTATCGATCACTGGTTACTTTCACGGACACACACCTATGTGACATAGAATATCTTCCAGAACGTACATATAAATCGTCCACAAACCCTAGTTCTAATGACGTGTCGTATGCCAGTTTTACATAAGTTACATATAATTTGGTTGGTTGGTTTTGCCACAATTTCACATTATAAAAGATTAAAAGTATTCGGATGTGAATAAACATATCTAAAGATCGAGTCTCAGGTTGAAATATAAATGCTAATATCCATATCTTTGGTTTGTAGCTATATGAAGGTACGAGCTAGGAGAGCAGACTTACGGACTTAAGCATCGAGAGTGCCATTAAAACTTCTTCAGACTTGAAATATCCCCTTACAGATTCTTAACTTCTCGTTTAGCGATGCCAGGCGATAGGAGTTAAGCCGCAACTGATGCTTAAACGACTTTACAATTAAAGGTCATTGCTTCGATTAATTCCACTTAGCTCACCTAAAATTTACATCACCTAAGTCATGTGACCTGGGTGAACAGTACGCAGGGGTGCCTCTTATTTTCATTTCCTAATTTAGTTATAAAATAACGTACAAAACCGACATAAGTTTCCAATAAAAGAAGACATTTTATAGTTTATAATATCCCATTCTGTAGCAAATTTAGATTAAAACAAGTAATTAATAAATATCTCTTAAATATGAATTACGAATCCACCGAAAAATTATTAGTTATTACATTACCAATAGTATATATTCTAAATTTGTATTTATAGTGTATTTGTTTTAATAAACCATACTTCATAATGAAAAAGTAAATCAATTTGTAAAAATTGCTTAATCATGTATATACTATGCATTTTTTGCAGTAAACATTAAACTGGCCGCACTACCCTGCCGTAATACAGTTCTATACTAGTACGGAGGATAGCTGAACAAATTGCACTGTTGCAAATAATTAGCCTACAGTTTAATTTTATATTGGGTTTCGTATTATTTGCACCTGTATGTTGTATTTGTTAAGTATGAATTTGTAATTTAGGCTAAGTTTCTTTACAAATAAATAAATAAAAAATTATGCCTCTGTATCACCCAAATGTTATAAAATCACCTAGTGATATCAAACAGGTGATCATAGTGGAACAAACCATAGCTTCGGTTTCTATGTTTTAGCAACAAGTTTTAGTGATATATAAAACCATCATACGTTTTACGTGAATTTTGATGCATTTGTTTTAGACTATGTTTAATATGTTTCTATTATTAGTGGATCAATTTAAAACGTTCCAGTATTTAGATTGAGAAGAATGCCATTTGGTTTTAAAATTTAAATAAAAATGCATACTATATGTAATAAGCGTGTTTTTTGGTAAAATAAATAAATGTGCGCTCACGCCCGTAACCAAGAGGGGTAGGCAAAGACCACGGATTTCCATTTGGCACGATCCTGGCACACATCTCTCGCTTCTTCTACATTCATACATCTACGCATAATAATATATAATACGCATAATACATCTGTTTTTTAGTGTTGAAATCTATTAATTAATCTTAAGAAACATTCTAAAAATGCAGATATTGAGATATTTAATACACCAGTCAAATCTGAAAGACATTTAGTCGTATTTTTATTGATTTATTTATTTTAATATACAAAACTCCCGTATCAGGATATTGATCCGCGACGAACTCCGAACCTACTTAACTGTTTTTGAAATTTTACATACTATGGGTGATTTGGTCAACTAGAGAGATGGGATGGGATGGGATTTATTATTAATATGTTCTATAAATTTCTTACAGATGGCATTGTAGTTTAGCGCAATAGTTTATTGACTTAACTTTTCAACATCTTTTGTCATCTACACTGTCGTCACATATTCCGTGTGTTTTCCAGGCTATAGATAATTAGTGATACCCGTCGGAGTCGGGGCGGGTCGCTAGTTTACTATAAATAGTGGGCGGGTGCATTGGTATTGTGCACGCGTAGTAGTATTAATGTATAAAATATTTATCCCACAAATGTATATTATTAACTATATCTTTATCGAAGAATAATTCTTAATTTGATTCAATATTAAAATATAGCAATATAATGATGAATTATCCGCCGTCAGCAGTTTTAGTTGTATCGAGTTGTGATAATTTCTTCGTTACGAAAGAGAAAATTAACTCCTCGTTAATGGAAAATATCAATTTACTTTCTTCGGCGAAAATTTATCGGAGCAAAATAATTGATTGATATTGTTGATGAAACATTAGGCCAGATAATTAACCAATTTGTTAAGGCGAGACTTCTTCGATAAACTTTATATTATTTATATTTTAACGGTATTTGCTATTACTCTATATTTATGTAGATGGACTATGTATTTTTTGGTAAATCACAAAAAAAAATACGCCAAATTTTTAACTCAAGATAAAGATTTTTAGAAAATAACCACCACAACGTCATTGACCATTCTAAGAAATAGTAAAATAAACTCATATAAAACAAAAGATTGTCTTAATTTAGAATAAAAAAGAGCCGGAAAATTAAGCTGAGGCCCAAGCGTTTTAAGAGCGCACTAGAGACCTCGAGGTTTCAAGGTAACTCATCTCTTCAGTATATGACATGATACTTTTGCCTTACCTATTTGATCTTAACATTCAGTCACGTTTTGCGTACTCTATGATCGCATCACTATTATACCTAGACGGGTCATAAGTTCCGTCAAACCTTTTTTATTTAAATAAACTTTGACTAATTTTAAAAATGAAACGTTTGCGCTTTCCAAATATAAAATAGAAATTAATTTTCATTCATTACCAAATATAGAGTGGTCGAAGAAGAAGAAGAAGCGCCAGAAGAGATTTTCAATAGTCTGCAAAATTTGAAAATAACACTACGGTTTGTTTATCGCACTATCAAACGATACACTGAAGATTCAAGCTTCGAAGATCGTAATAGGACCGGCCGACCTCGCACAGTTAGGACATCAGCGATCATTAAAGCAGTGCAGGCGCGAATCTAACGAAATCCTGTTAGTAAACAAAAAATCTTAATCTTATCAGATGGGGATAAAAAGAACCACTGTGAAAACATTGTTGAATGAAGACCTGGGACTACCAGCCTATCGTAAGATTACCGGACACTTTTTGGACAAGCGTTTAAAAAAGTTAGGCTGGAAAGATCCCGCGCTTTGTTACAGCGGTACGCGGAAAAAAAAGGGAAAATTTTGTTTTAAAATTAAAATACCGTCCTTACTAACATAATGGAACCTCTTTCACGAACTATGTTCGAAAACAGACATTGGGTATTCCGACAGGACTCTGCACCAGCTCATAGGGCACGAAGCACGCAAAACTGATTGACCGCCCATGGAATCAACTTTATCGATCATTAAAACTGGCCCTCTTCTAGTCCAGATTTAAACCCATAGGACTAAAAGATATGGCAACATTTGGAGGAGAATGTCTGCGCTAAACCTCATCGGAATTTGGAGTCTCTTCGAGCGTCTCTGGTTAGACAAATAGATATGAATTTGGTGCATGCTGCTATCGATGACTGGCCGTGTCGATTAAGGGCATGTATTCAAAATGGGGAGGGCATTTCGAATAATATAAATAAAATTGTATTCTACATTTAATTACCTTCCATTTCATTTATAATTTCTGAATAATCAACAACTATCCTATCCTAACTAATATAAATGCGAAATTAACATTGTCTGTTTGTTTCGCCTAACTGCCTTAACTACTCAATCTATCATTATGAAATTTTACACACACGTTTTCTGGGGTATGGAAAAGGACATACGGTATTGTTTATGTCGACAAATAAACTGTTCCCGAGGTATACAAAAATATTACCTTCATTTACGCTATCTGTTTCCATGTTAGTTAATATTAAATGATTGCTATGCTTCTACGTATTCAACTTTGTGGCATAATTTACCTATAATTACAAGTTATTATACACGGAATGACAAAAAAAATTAGGAAGGAAAATAAGACACGAATGCGTGTGAATTCGTAGGAAACAAATAGTACCGCTGTAAAGTACTGAAAAAGTCGGCAACAAAAACTTAAAATAAGCGCGATAAAATTGCGAAAAAAGAAATATTATCAGTTTTGCACACCTTTTACGGATCCACAACTACAAACTAACAATATTAAAAATATGTCGTACAAAAAAAAATAGAAAAAATTAACATATCTGTTATGAAAAGCTGACAACCTGAAAATTTTATTTTTTTCCAAAAACATGAGATAAAGGAATAATAATGGTTGCTTTAAAATAGATATTAGTGCAAGGTGAACGCGTAATAAATCAAAAATGCTAATAATCTAAATAATTATAAATAGCTAGCCTATAGAAATGTCTTTCTGATTATTATTCTAGAAGCTTTGTTTCAGAGAGAGATACAGTATGAGTGTTGTTTCTTTATGGACTTGTTCTTCATGTTTGATATTGATATCACGTTTTATTAATTTTCCAGTAAAATTACATAGTCTTCTCACTTTTCGGGGCAGTGAACAGATAAATTGAAGTGTGAATTGTGAAGAAGCCGTAAAATTAATACAAAATCATTCACACTTATTATACATATATTTCTAATACTTTAACTAGTTTGTAGACCCGACTCTGTCTATACAGCCTTTGTTAAAAATAATAGATCGTTATGGAAATGCTTATGTTAGATCAAAGTACACCTTTTATTAGATAGGTACTACCCATGCAAGATAACATGAGGCTTGCATGAAACACAACGCCCCAGCTCACTCACATCGAATCACCCCAGCGTCTATGTACTTACATCAAGCGATTCAGCTGTACTATATTCGTTTGTTTCATTGGATTATTTTAGAGCGTATACTTTTTTGAACATTGTGCAAGAAACGTCGATAAAATAGTCTGTATATCCATTGTTATCATTGGCGTGTGGTAGAAATAAATCTTTACACTGTAAACACAGTTTCGTTTCCCAGACTTAGTAATTCCGTATTCCATTGTAATACGGCACAAGAGATGTGTTTGTTTCCTTGTCATGACCGTGCATCCAGTGTGAATGAAGCTTCAACGGCGTCGTAACAAGACAGGTCGAGCATCGAGCGAATGTAACCTAATTGACAAGTCGGCTGTGTGACGTGGTCACCCTAGTTTACACAATTGAATTTCAGCTCGCGCGAAGATGTTAAGTTAATAATAATACAGAATAATGATTAGCTTCTAATTATCATCGATAATTCTGTACTATTATTAATTATTATACGAAAATATGATGAATGGTAAGAAAAATGTACTCGCGATGATAGTGTATTTAAATACTAAGAAAAAAACGCACATACAGAAAGACAGAGAGAAAGGGAAAATGAGAAGTCTCTCTCTCAAAATATTACGTAATGTAAGCCAGAAAGGTAGGCAGAGATCACGGTTTACTATTTGGCACGATCCTGCACATCCCTTCCTTCTTCTACATCCATACATCTCAAATCAGTAAATATAAGTAAAATATTTTTTTCCCATGAAACTTGTAATTTCCCATGAACATTCCCTTTATTCATAAACCTATACTGGAACTACCCTCTTTCTCTTTACCTTTTGTTGTTTCTCTCTCATTTATCGAAATACGCCTAAACGTGATGCGTATTCGAAATTTTATTACGAAATATACTACAATTTCTTATATTTTACAAGAAAGTATCAGATTATAAGCTCTATGATTGATGTGTTAACTTTGTACAAATGTGTGGATAGTTATTGTAACATATCGTTTGGTTTTTCCTACGGGAAATTACAAGTAGTAAAACATAATAATTTATAATGGCGAGTAATCGTGCCTTTGCTAGGTGCAGTACATAATATATAAACGCTATAAGCCGTCATCCTTCAACCTACAGAGTGACATATAGTATGGCCGTATCGAAAATACTAGGCGAAAACGTGTTATACCGACCACAGAAAAAGTGGGAACAGGGCAGGAAGATGATGGTCTGATCAAGGTTGCAGGGTCGTGCTGCAAGGATCTACGTATAGCAGTTGACGTTTTTGGCTGATGAAGTTAATGATGATGTTTTAGATGATGATGAAAATAATGAAATGTCTTAAGTCCAAATAATTTTGATCAAATGTAAGTTTTGGCTATTTAACTTAATGGATTATTCTCTAATCAAGCCTGATAGTTATACGCAGTGATGAAAATAGAAATATAGTATATTACTCACGTGTTACTTGCGACACACACGTCACAAGTGATGTGTACTAGACAACTTAGTGAATAGAGCGAACAAAGATTTATGAAAGGCGGGCGCCGATAACCGAAGCTCGCGTTCAATGGATAACAAAGCCTTCGGTTTTATTGAACATCAAACGGATTTGTGCAGCCAAAACAAACTGAAAGAAGCTCATATTATAGAATTTATATAAATTAAATTACGTTAAGCAATTGAATAAGCGTTTACATATTTTGTTATAATGTACTAGCTGTTATCATATTTCTATATTCCTCGTTATTCATAGAAATTTTAGCTTATGTTTACTTATGGATAGTTTACCTTACTAAGGGTGAAAGAATTTCATTCGGTCCGGTAATTTCACAACTTCTATTGCAAATATTCAATTTTTCCATTTTTTATAGTATATTTAATTAAATTATTATAATAGCAACTTGCTGTGTGCTGCTCAAGTCATACTGGAACTATATAATTGATACCAACCAAGTGAATATGTACATAGGGAAATATTATTTAGTATTCATTCAAAATGTATCATTCAAGCTTACAGAAAGTCTGGATAGTACACATGTTTATAACCCAATCCAATATTTTATTGTATTGAACGTAGGCCTTGTGTCCAACAGTGTTAGTAGGTACATTTTTTCGCTGATAATGGCTTTGTGTAAGGCAGCAAAGTCAAAGACTATGCAACTCTAAGTTACAGGTTTATAAGCAATACATGTATCTGTACCGGTTCTAATTTTGAAATTTATTAGTCAATGAAAAGCAGATACATTCATTACCCTACGCCGCAGAAATCACTTCGCATCAGTTAAAATCTAGTTAAAATTTCATTAAATACGATCTTCTTAAATAGAAAACAACTAATTTGATATCTGCATTTAAGTTAATTCAAAGAAAGTAATTACGAAGGTTTTAGATCGTATAAAGCACAATAGAATCTTTGAAGCTTATAAATTAATTCCGTTTTCGTAATATTTAATCATAACAAACAAAACCCGCCAAAGATAGAAAAATAATTGAATTTCGTTTCCCTGAAATAATTCCAAATTAATTAATAAGTTCTCGACATCTTTTCATTTAAATTGAGGTTCAGAAATTATTAGAAAAGGATGAGAAGGGACAACTTTTACGGTAAAAGAACGCAAAATAAGAAGAAGAACATCTGATGTTATCTGATCCCAATGAAGAGTTACAGGTGCAGTACCAGCGTTGACGTAAAGCAGGTTAGTGGAGGAGATAAGGATATGGAGAGAAGAAATGGGATTTGCGGCACGCCATTTATCTGACGATACGCAAAGACAAATACACCTAAAATACACCTTTTCGTCACTGCGATATTCTTTTTGATTGTGATACAAGAGTGTTTATGATACATCCCCAAACTAAGCAGCTGATTAACGCTAAAGTAAAAACAGCTGCGTCCTGTTAAATACTTTTAATTTAAAAAAGCAAGTTGATCACCTGATAATACGTGACCGGTACCCATATGCAACTGCAACAAGCTAATGAGTTACCCTACTTTTAATGGACACTGGAAGGGATACACAGAAAAAAAGGATATTCCCTTTTCCTCTCCATCCTCTCCCCCTTTAAATTTTCGTCTTCGTTTTATCCTAACAGAAAAAGGGTGGGAAAGGGAAAAGGACTGAAATCGGACCTCCAGCACCTCACTCATCAGACGAAATGCAGAATACTTTTACTTGACGCCTGTCTTCTGTGGGATCGTGGTATTTTTTTAACGGTAGAAGGTGGCAAACAAGCAACAGAATAACAGATGTTTTAGTTGCGGGCTCCCTTCTTAATCGTGCCATATTTCACCCAATCCATCCATCGTTTCTCAGGCTCTTTGTCAAATGCCATTCTTCCCTCCTCATAACATGCCCATAACTTTTTGCTCCCTAACTTTTCCACTATCGGCGCTACTTTCAGGCTTCCTCTAATATAATTGTTTCGTATCTATCCATTCGTGTTACTACTCCACACATCCTTCTCAACAGTTGCATTTCTGCCACATGCACTCTCTTTGATGTAGATGAATTAGATTACATTTAAAAAATATCAATATTAAGCGGAGCTCTTTTTTAAAATATTGTAAAACTAGTAGATTCTCCATGCAAATGTTCGTCTCCTACTTTAGATAATCGCGCCAGCTATCAAACGACTGATAGTTATGCAAAAAACTCTAAGGTAACCCACATTAGAAAAGTTAATATGGTTGTTTACGGATATTATATAAAAAGTAAAGTTTACAAAAATTACATCTTGATGTGCCAGAAAATATTTTATATGTGGGCATATTGTATGTATATATTATATAATTTGTTTTGTATGTAAAATGTATGTAGTGTTATTGGTTATTGGTTATTGTATGTAATTGTATTTGCTTGTACTCTTTTTGCTTGCACTCATCTCTCTTACGTCTCGAATACGTGTGGATTATGACATAACAATACAAACAAATGGAAATGCATCAATAATCCATTCGTGAAATATAATCCAAATAAGTAAACCCCGCTAATTCCTTCACGTGTCAAATCATGCCGAATATGTTACGGATTACTATATATGTAGGTACATTGAAGAATATTCGTCGTTTTTGTGTTAGCGTTATGTAACGGTAAAAGGTGTGTATGTTTTATTATATAGATATACAAATACATATATGGTTAAAATTCCATTTCAGATATTGTAAAATCAGCAGTAAAATTCTTTCTTGCAATTTACGTATTCCTACGAAAGGGGTATTTGTACGTTGTTTTTACAAGTTTTATACGAGAAATGCAGAATTTTCTTTTTAGTTATTCTCGTAACCTATTTCACTGTTCATTGAAATTTTCAGTAAAAGTGCTCGCATGATAACGTACACGAATTTTCTGGGCAACGTAATACTTACTATTTTTTTAACTTTTTAAATATTTATTTTATTACTCTACTCTATGAACTTAAGTTCGATCCAGATAAGGATTGACCTGACAAAATTTAAACCGAATAAGGTCGATCAAAATAGAATATTGTGTGTTGTCTTCATCTAATTCTATTGGCTAATAATGGTAGAATATTTTTTTTCAAGCTTAGTGCGGGGGACCCCAGTGCGTTCCACAGATTCCGGAGCCATCGCCCGTCGCACTCGGGGATGGTCGCCGGATTTTAGATTCCGACTTCAGGAATATTAAATATTCGAAATACTCAACAAGAAAACCAAATTATTTTTACTTCATACAAATGGCATATGATTTAGTCCTAACGGAAATCGCTGTATAAGAGTATTTTGTTCTTTTGTGACAAACTCCTTCGCTCCGCTGACTAATGTACCCTTTCTTTATTTTCATCGTAAGTATTTCATTCACGTTAACATTCGTATGGTTCTTTCTTGCGCACTCGGAATCTTCTTAATGGTTCAGATATGTATAAATAAAAAGAATCAGAATTCGGTTAGATTTATTTGTTTTTTTTTTTATATATTTATATAACAAAGATTAAAAAGAAAGAAGTTAAAATAAAAATTAAACCTTTTGTGTAAAAGAAACATGAACTGAGCCACAGTCTTTCATCGTCTAAAGAAGAAAAGACAAAAAAATATGTTAAAAGGCATATTTAAAGTAGCACGAAATCACCTGGGCGAACATATTAAGAGCAAAAATTAAAAAATAAACAAATTTAATTAGAAATACGGTTAACAGAAGTACTACGACTGACAGAAGGGGGACTATGTATGTACGTATGTTCGTTCTATTGGCTAAACCGAAGTGAGATGAAATGCATTGCCTAAGTTGGCACTTAAATAAAAGAAAAAGTATTATATAGTCTTTAATAATTATATTATTTTCGTTGATGGGTTTATTTAGTTAATAGATAAATAATAGATTTGTTAATTTGTCGTGTTAACTGTAGCTTAAAAATAATATGCGTATAATTTCGTTTTTGTTAGACAATTAGGTACGTATTTCGTTTATTGAAGTTGTTACCTGAATTACTCAATTAATTTTGTGTTACCGCTTCGTT
>JWHW01022552.1:68516-93992 GCA_000931545.1 Papilio glaucus
TGAGACGATTTCCCCCCATGTCCATCAAAGGTTTTGATTTTGATTGACTGAATTGAAACGCGAACCGAACCATTAGCTATATTAATACTGATCTTGTGTGCTCTCATAAAGTGTATGTTAGTTTTTCGTTTCCTTTTTTCTTTCACATTTTTCCTTGAACTTTATTAGTTCGATTTTATCTTAATTAATTTAGATTTTTAACCCAAGATGCAAAAAAGAAGGAGTTTTATATATTTGACGTTTGTATATGGTTGTCTGTGGTATCGTAAGTACAAAACAAATTTACTGATTTTATGCGGTTTTCTGTTCGAAAGCAAATGTGATGAAGGTAGTTCTTGACAGCAATCGCAAATGGTTTGTTCAGCGGTTTGAGGATCATGTCTCTGCACTTTTTAATTTTTAGAATCTTGCTTTATGTCGGCTGCTTTTTCCTCTATAAAATAAAATTAAAATTAAAAACCAATTTATTTATAAATTACAATATTTTTGTGAAAAAATATTTGTAGTTCATTTTTAGAACATCGATTTTCAAATTTAGAATGTAATGCGGCACCCAAGCACATCGTTAGCTGATAAAATTGCAAATGTCGGATTTGTTTACCGTGTGACTGTTTAATTATTTTTTGTAAATGAACAAATAGCGATGGTTTTTGTTTTACTAACAAGGTGAATATATCGACATTTTGTATGATTTTAAAAAATAATGGTGAATGTGATAACAGTGCTGCGCTTATAAAATCTTTGCATAGATGGTTAATATGGCGTTAAATGATGCCGCTTTTAACAGCAGGTTAGTTGAATATATTTTGTAATTAAAAATAATGCTATGTAGTTTAGTAGAAGTGTTTTTTTTTATTTTTGAAGTCTTATACTTTACATCGGTTTTCGATCAGTACACGGAACTTTTTTTTGATCCAACCGACACATTCATATAGCGTACAGCGTATTCATATATCTGTACATATCAGTGTATGTGCAAAAGATTATTAAAGTGAATCAAATCTGGGTAAGCAGATATTATGGATTTCCATTTGGTGCGTTCTTGGCAGACTTCTTTCGCTTCTTTTACATCCATTTCTAAATCTTAATCGACGAATACCTACTGGACAAGAAATCTTTCGTAGGCATATATAGAGAATTTCTATTATAAAATGTTTGACCAGAAAATAGATCGTACGTTTTATAAAACAAGGACCGAGCTTGTTCCAAGTCTATGACTATGACTTCCTACGAATTTATCGGGGCGTTATGTTCTCCGCTTTACAATGCCCACTATTTCAGCTGCAAAGAAAATTAGACTAGCAGAATTCTACATCTAAATATTTCTATTATTTAAGTATTTATTAAATAGAAAATGACTTAATATTTAACCATTACCTGAGGGCAAATTTTGTGATAAAAGTATTTTTGTTTTTACATATTCATTCGATGCAATTAAATTTACTAGAGGTAAACCCAAACCAAAGTAAAACGCAAAGTAAACGTTTCTCCGGCTACCAAATTTCACTCCATCGTACAATGTGACATGAATTTGCTAACTAATTAAAATTTATGACTACGGCTTTATGTATTCTAATCAAATCATAAAATACGTGGTTACAGAATACCAATGTGGAAATACGAGTCGTTACAAAGTTGTTATACAATTTATTTTGGGTGCAAATTAAACAGACTTCTATTTAATAGCATTATTGGCCTTTAAAAATTTACAAGTCAGTATCCATGTGCCGTCAATCTGCGATATAAGCGTCGGTTAATAAAAGTCAGCATGGTAGTAAAAGAGTATGGATCGCGAGTCTGTAGTTGTTTTAAAATTTTATTGAAAGTGTTAGTAAAACTAACTGAGTTAGTAAATTCGATAGCGATGTGTAAATCAATAGGATAAGTAGCGTAAAATAAAAGCGATAATAAGAGCCGAACATTGAGCCCGTAACAACAACGTCTGTGGCACGAATGGGCTCGACCGGTGAAATACCACGACCTCACAGAAGACAGGCTTGAAGTAGAAGTATTTCTGCGTTTCGACTGATAAGTGAGGTGCTGGAAGTCTAATTTTGGTTCCTTTTCTCAATACATAAGGGTGAGAATGTGATTTGACGGAGGTGAGGATGGATAGGTAAAGGGAAACAACCTTTTTTCCTGTTTATCTCGTCCTCTATCAGCTACAGTTAGGCAACTATAAAAATTTTGTTCTATACTTCGCTTTCTTTGGAATATTTAGGTGAAAAAAAGACAAAAAAGGTAGAAAAAGATTGTAATATATTCCCGCTTTCTTCCAACATTCTGTGGCTTGACTTATAATTCCAAGTTTAGTGGCATCTTTTTGCCAATATTTGGGGATAAATCATGGTTATACACATGCCTCGAGACAGCAATGCCCGAATTCGAATGGTTTGTTTGCAATAAGATAGTTGAAAAATATACTCTGATGCTCTAAGATTCCTTATCAGTGTAAAGCAATCATTCTTGCTGGGGTTATAGGTCATTCATTACATTGTGATCTTATTTATAGCCTTTTCACTGGCACAAAAAAATACACTCACAGCCGTAACGCACAGATCGCATTTCTGGTTAACAGAAGATGCGATTCTGCCTAGCAGTGTAGAATACAATATCACAGGTATAATATAAATATATAAAATCATGCCCTTAAACCATCGATGTTGACAGAGTTTATGGGTTTCCATTTGTCACTGTCCTGGCTCACCTTGGCTTCTTCTACATTCATACATCTACGCATATATGTTACGGGTACCCTTAATACCGCCTTTACTTATTATATCACTAATCTGGTCGGTGTAAGTACGCCTAGGTCGACCCCGGCCTATACTGCCATTTACTTTTGCAACGTAAAATTCTCTTGCCAATCTTCTTTCATTCTCTCATCATGCCCGAACATAAATATACATATATTAAAATATTTATAAATATTAGCATTTCAATTCATATTAGCAAAGCAATTTCACGTTCTGGGGTATCATTAGAAGTAAAAACCACTAACGATGTTTTGTTACAATTACGAAGAAGTAATTAGCTCTTTGTAGCGCTAAATTGTGGTCGCTAACGAACGAGTTATGTGCACGATAATTTATTTTGTATCTTAGAAGATCTATATTTAGCTGAATCGCTGTGTTCGATGCCAGTTAAATACGTCGCAATTTAACTAAATCGAAGAACTCAAAGCGTATTTATTTTTAGCAACGGTCAATTAAAATAGATTTGACCTATGAAGTTCACCAAGTAAATATATCTGATCAGGAAAAGTATGGATTGACGTAAATTGATACTTTTAAATATAGAACTTAAAAGCAATTTCAAGTCATTTTTAATACTAACTTTACATGATATAGTTGGCACGGAGTCTAGAATTATGGTGGGTTATCGATTAACAGAGCAAATATTATTTGGGAAGGAGATTAACAATGAGTCTGCAGCAACAGCTGTTGCAAGAGTAAGCCGATACGACCTGACAGAATGCAAGCGTGAATATTTATGTATCTATCATTCGTTTTATGAACGGCGAATCGGTACACGCATTAAACTAGGACTAACATTAATGTAAGGTGATAGCGAGAATAAAAATACATTCTTTGATTCTTTTTTTACTCTTTGATGGTTACATATAATAATTTATAATAAAAAATATGACCTCACGCCCTTAACCCAGAGGGGTAGTCATAAATTATATAGATTTATATTTGGCGCGATCCTGGCACACCTCTCTCGCTTCCTTTACATCCATACATCTATTCATTTACGTCGGTTACGGGTACGCTTAATACCGCCTTTCTTTAGTATATCACTAATCTGGTCGGTGTAAGTTCTCTTTGGACGTTCCCGGCCTACACTGCCACTCACTTTTGCAACATAAATATTTTAAATACAACAAAACAAGCTGAAATACATCCAGCTTAATGACTTAGTATATGATGAAAGTATAAGGAAGAAGCCATCAGTTCCTAATCGAAGAGATACAGCCGAAATATTGGATTAAACTTAAATCTTCCCTCTCAGTAAAACGACGATAAAATCAAATTTCGTCACAAATTGAAGTTCATAAAAGCTACGAAGCCACATTAGAGTTTCGAAATAAAAGTTTTACAATACAGCGAAAATAAAATGAAGAAATGCGAAACAAGTTTCCGCAATAAATATTACAAAAAATTTATTACGTCCTCAGTTCCATGCCGAGGCATAACTTGTTTTAAAAAGTTCGTCTCATAAGAATTAAATGTTCATTTAAGTCACTCTTGACCATTTTCATTTACTTTATATTGAAAGTAATTTTAGATGTAATTGAATAAGGCTGTAACACGGGAATTATCGGTTCATTTGAAGATACCAGATGAAATCAAATTTAAAATTTGCCTTGAAGGCAGTCAAAATAGACAAGAAAACATGTGTAGACTTAGGACAATTCGCATAGAGCTAAAAATTGGTACATTTACTTAGGGATACTATTACAAAATATATATATTAAACGTCCCAATCAATCCCACCGCTGCTTATTCAATGTCTATGGTCTTATTATTTTTGATTCTGCGGCTGGCCGCGTTTCGGCTAACGGCGAAATACGTATGAGGTTTCACTGTATTATAATATAACGTCGTAAATATTTTGTTTACTGTACTAGCACATCGCTGTATCTTCGACCATATTCCCTGTACAATAACTATGCGCGCAGTTTTTGGATGGACGCAGAGAAAACAAACTTTAGATTTGATGGACTTACCAGACATCACAATACCTCAACAGTAAGACAAATAATAAACCTATAGTAAAACTTTGCAACAGTTTTGTATCGATATTTATTTGCATTCATTGTTCCAACTGTTCGGCTCCATTTACTGATCTTCATCGTGGCAGGCAATGCGTCTATAACTCATCTTATTGTGGCTAATGCCCACATATGTACATTCGCAACAACAGTGGGCAACAGGCGGACCGCAGAAGGTCGATAATCGGACTGTAAAATATTCTTAAATATATTTAAATAGTGTTTTCCTATTTATTACTTTAAATATAGAACTTTCGTATAACAATTGCCGTACCATTGTAGTAGGCAGAAGAAGAATAATTTACTTGAATTTTGTACACACATATGTTCAATTTTTTAATTAATTTATTTTATGATATAACGATTTCATGAAGCGTATCCTCTAATTAATTAAAAAGGTTTGTTTACCTACTGTCACTGAAATTGAAAAGTAAAAGTTTTCACATCAAGAGATGTTTTCACGTCATGCTCAAATACTTGAAAAACATCGTTCATTAAGGTTCTTTATGTTAACGAATCATACAAGTCTGTGTGACGTGGAATATTTTAGCTGAATACGTATTATAATTGTCATTTCATCAAAAAGCGATGGAGGAGTTTGAAAATGTTTCATTAAAGCGAAAGTTGTGAGTGTGCGAAGCTGTCTTAACTTGGTCATTACTCAAATTATGTCGACACTAATGAAGTGTATGTTGAACAATTTAAAACGATTTTATAATGCGTTACTGAAATAATCTGGTATTTTATTCGGCCAATAAATTATTCTTAATATATATACTATACTTCATTCTTCCAGTTAATAATTATGTGTATAAACATATTTTTTGGTATTAATCATTTCTTTAAAAAATATATTAGCATTAGTGAACAAAAAAATAAAAACCTTGCAGTCTATGTAAGATTTTGAACGACGAGTGAATGCGGGAAATAAAATGAATGGGGATATAGGTACAGTAGTGAGGAGTCAGAATGTGTCTATGAACGGTGTACTAGTACTAGTCACCTTAATGTATGGAAGTGAGAGCTGGGTTTGGTAGGAAAAGCATATTAGTACAGTTAATGCCATTGAGATGCGATCCCTAAGAAGTATATTAGGCGTGACGTTGAATGATAAGATTAAGGCTACTTGCCTTACAAGGGAAAAGTGTGGCTTAAAAGTGGATGTTGTGACTGGAATTGAGAAAGGTATGCGTCGTTGGTTCGGGCATGTTGAAAGGATGAATGAAGAGATAATAATGAAACAAATTGATATTGCAAAGTGAGTTGCAGTGTTGGTAGGGGACGCCCTAGGAGAACTTATATCGATCAGATTAGTGGCTTATTAAAAAGAGCGATATAAGGAGCACCCATAACCGACGAGTATGCATGCGTAGATGCACGAATATAGACGAAGCGAGAGGTGTGCCAGGATCGCGCCAAATGGAAATCTATGATCTCTGCCTATCCCTCTGGGTTACGGGCGTGAGCGTATATTAATTTATATTTATATTAAGACATACATAATAGAAAAATACCTTCTCTTTCCTGTAAAAGAGCATCACGACTTTAACTCATAACATAGTCGCGGATCGTAATTAATGGTTTGATGGTTCGCCGACTACTACAATTAAAAAAAAAACATTTTTGTTTTCCTTATTTTATATACTAACAGTAAACATTATTCTTGTATAGCGGTCAAATATGATTGGATCAGACATTGAGCCGACGAAATAATTAGTTCGAAATCGTTCAGCAGAGGGCCCGTATTACCTTTGATGATCAAACAAAATGAGAATCGAGATGAACCCGGCCGTATATTCGTCACGTTCACTGGTTTTGCTTACACGATGAATAAGATTCAAATATAATTTAAAAAAATAGCGATCACTTGTTTTATTATTTCAAATATTTGTAATGATTGTCGAAGAGGTCCCCAACTAACTTTCCCAGTTAGTTTCGCATCATAAAGTACATTTTATAAGAATAAGAATAAAACGATAAGTATAGTAGACTAATGATTTATTTCGACTAGAAATTCTTTTTAATACACGAAGTAGCAGCTTTCACAAACCTCTGTAGGCGCGTTTAACAAAGCTACTCAGTACATACACAGAGTAAGGAAATGTTATATACATTATTTAACGTCTTCGAACATTTATAATTACAATTACTATATAGTTTGAGATTAATCGTTATAAATTATAATATATAGTGAATTATTTTGGACAACAGTTGAAAATATATTTTATATCCAATAAATCTTTTATAATAGGATTATTTGAGCCTGTATAACAGTATTTACAGCCGAAAAAAATAACTGTTTTTAATAACGATTAATTATTACATCAAGTCTTTAAAATTAAAATTGGAAACTATTGTTGAGATGACACAACTGTTTACCCCTTCCTCTATCCATTAAAGGTAACAAAAATATGCCTATGCATTGGTCACTTAATATGGTACTTAACTGCTTGCTCGTATGCCGCCAACTTAAACATAAAAAATTAACAGCAAATGATTAAAATATTCAAAAATATAAATAAATATTTTAATGATAAATATAATAAATATTTAAATTATAAATAACAATTGCGATATTCTGCGAGATATATAACACCAAAAAGGGATATTAATAACAAAAAAAATCTTATATTTCTAACAATTGCCTCTTTGTTTCAGTCTTTAGAATTAAAAGAAAGTACGAGTATAACATCTGAATATCTTTTAAATATCTGGAAAGAAGATGAAAACTAATAATTAATTTTATTTAAACAAGTTAACAATATTTAAAATTCTTTTATAAATATCTACATATCATTTTTTTATTTTCTTTATGCAAGAAACACATAAATTTTATTATCATATTTACTTAAATTATTTTTGAATTGTTACACTATTATATTGATATGTATGCTACACATATTATACGTATACACAGTTAATGATATATTACATTAAATACTAATAATATAATGATTTACTTAATGTTTAATAATAAAGATCATTAGCGCTTTTCCCCATTAATTTTAATAATTAATCCTATTCTAACTTTAAAGAATAATCTAATTTGTAATACGTAAATATAATTCTTTAAATTTTCTATACAAATTCGTATTTCATGAAAAATATGTAACTTTATATGAGTAAACGACGAAGTCTTCTATTACATAAATAGTAAAGCAGATTATAAATATTATATTACAATTTATCTATATAATACACATATAACTACTTATTTTACATTTATTTTAATACACTGAAATTTACATAACTAAATCGGTAAACGAAATGTGGGTCCTGTTGTATCAACCACTTTCATACAAATGTGTACGTATTTTCTTCTCTATCTGTGACTACTGGTTAGTATCCGGCGTCGCCGGAGTAAATGTCGATATGGCACGCTAATAATAAATAATATAATAA
This sequence comes from Papilio glaucus, assembly GCA_000931545.1. Lineage (NCBI taxonomy): Eukaryota > Metazoa > Arthropoda > Insecta > Lepidoptera > Papilionidae > Papilio > Papilio glaucus. The sequence goes on from JWHW01022552.1 coordinate 76,696, forward strand.
TGAAACAAATCGTTACAAGAGTTTCAAATTTTTGCAACGCATGACTTCAACAAACTCACCTTTACCTTGTTTCATAGCAAAATAGATTTTTTGTAAACAAACAAACGTCATTTACCATACATGGCATTACACTTTTTATAGTTTCTTAGGAAATCTTCTAATTTTGTGGAAATCGTGAGATAAATTGAAGTGAAATATGAATAGCTAATGTTAAAAGGTAATGTGAGAAAACATTGTTTTATATTTTGGAATTTACGTTTTTAAACATAAAAAAACTATATTTACATAAATCCCATTTCCTGTGAAACAACGTATGTAAAGTAATTGAACGTAATGAAAGTTTTATTCGTAGCTAAACAATATATTGAAACTAAAATTCTATAAAGAAAATAAAAAAAATAATATTTGAAATTTCATGATCTGGATATTTGTGAAGTAAGCTGCCTCATCAATCAACGCATTTAAAACGGTGTGAGACAACGCACATACGAGAACTAAAGGTACAACAGAGAAAAAACATGTGTACTGACTCTTGCATCAAATTGATTTTTTTTTTATTTTCTTTCAGTTAATGACATTCAGGTATTCATACCAGATTTTTTAATACTTCTTTGAATCTGGTACATATATCAAAATTAAATTAAATCAAAATTCAATAATTGTAATTAAGCAACAAAAAAGGAGGAAGTCATAAGGACTGCCGACAGAAGTGAAAACTCGAAACAAGCGCGACAATAGTATAAAATAAATAAATAATCAAGCAAAATAAAGCCTTTTGTCATCAATAAAATTCAAAATTGAATACACGAAAAATAAATGAAAAACTGTTGTGCCAATATGTTCTTAATTCAAATAAGCATGTTGCTGACCCGTGTTACCGTTCACGCGAACCTATAAAATTTTCCCCTACCAAACAGCCTTTAACGCGGCTAAAGAAAAAATTAAATGCTTGTTTTTCATAATAGCTATTGCGTAATAATACAGCAAGGTATAACTAAACAAATTATTCGTCTTTTTGTCGCTTATATGAAATATTTTCTTTTTTTTGCCAACAATGAATTATAAAAAAAGTAACTAAATTTTTTATCACGTTTGCTAGACTTTTGATGAGTGATTACGGTGTAATTAAATAACTTGGAATTAGACTTAATGACATAAATTTGTTGATAGTTGCCATGGTGATACCATAAAGTTGGTATTGCGCATCGTAAAAATACATTCTCACCAGCGCGCCAAAAGAAGTATAACTTCAAAGATAAAGAATTAACGTGACAAAATAGTAAATTCTATACAGTAGTATTTACAATAATTTTAATAAAGCTCTTTTTATAAAAATATTTACAAAAGTATCACAGGAATTATTGAATGATAATCAACACGGAGTTAAAAGTTAAGATAATGTGGAGCTTTAAAAAGAATTGTCATTAACATTATTTAAAGTAAAGTAAAATGTAAATTCGCAATATAACTTATTCGGCACCAAAGAAGATAATGGCGGCACTACCATAACAATTGTCTTCTATTTGATTTTATTCAATTATACCCACATTTATTTAATTTGTACCGGATTATGTTAGTATTATTATATATAGTTAGATAGACTAGTAACAGTTGCTTTGTTTGGTTACCTTATAACCGAAGCTGACAGAGTTTCATTAACTAAAATTCTATGTACACTATTTACGACGAAATATGTAATTGATAGTACAGCCTGTTTGTATTATATATGGAGCAACAAGAGTAAATAAACTATTTAGGGATAAAATCGTAATTTTACAGTATACATTTCTAAAATGTACGCTTGATACGTATATCTATACTGTTTAGAACAACACACATGATTATTTTATAGCAACCTAACAGGGCATTACTAAAAATGCGGTCCTGGTTAATTTTGGAAATAATTGCTTATTCTAATAATTTTAACTAAGTAGGATTTTAGCTTTATGTATTTTAAATTCTTCTAAAGTGAGAGAATAAATCCTACCTAATAGTCCAATAACTGTAAAATTTAGCGTACTTTGATGATTTAATCCAAATATAGGATGATAAATTTGTGTTCAGTCAAATGTGTTGACAAAATAACGCTTCATAGATACACCTATCACTTTTATGAGCTCTATTTATGTATGCTTAGCTTTTGATTATGAACATCGTTATAGTTACGCTAAAGGACACAAAATATCTATCCGATGTATTAAACTGTTATTATAGAGGTATGTAGACGTGAAAACTAATTTTATTTAAACTAACACGTCCATGCCATTAAATTTATGTATAAATTTCTTAAACTTAAAACGGTTTCTCACCACCCACAACATTTCGTATCGACCATTTTTTTCCTTTTACCTTATTTTTTAACTATTTATTGATACTTGTTGAAATCTTAAAATTATTGCCACTTCGATCGAAACAGAGGCTTCCTTAAGAAAAGCTTGAAAGAACAAGATATTGGCTATACTTTGAACATACATATTCTGTCTTTTGATAGATACGACTAGTCTATTACCATTTCAGATTATACAAATTTTCCTGGTAGGCTTAACATGTATACGAAATTTATCGTTAGGAATCTTGTTTTATATTGAATATACTTTATTACCTATAACTAATTCTTAATCAGAGAAACTGTGAATATGTTAAACCACATCACTTTTATCGAGCAGCCCGTTATTGCTACTCCCGTCTTCCTGTCAAATATGATAGTCTTTCAGTGGTCTAACGGATTCTGCCGAAGACCTAGGCGTGGGTTCCACTCCCGATAGACCCAAGGATCCACTTCTTCTTACGACTAGGGTCTTGGTTCCGTAATCAGTGACAAAGTTGTCGTTCCGAGTTGGAGTGTTCGCCCTAACAGTCTGATAGCCACAGCACGGTGGATATCTCGAAGTTAGAATCTTCTTGAACGCCTCACGAAATTCGGTGTTGAAGATTGAATAGATGATTGGATTGAAGGCGGAATTAGAATAGCCAAGCCACGTTAGTATTTTGAATGCTAAATCTGCAACAAACAGGGTTTAAGAAGTGTGATGTCCACTACCTAAGAAAGTTTGAAGAAACTTTTTTAAGAAGTATACGAAAATAATTTAATACATATTTTATTAAGAAAGTCAAGTCATTTTCTTGTCGTCGATATCAATTTGAACATTAGATGCGAAAAACTCACCTGGTATACAAGTCTTACAAAACGCCGCCACAATATTAACGCAGAAGAATGGCACCCAGCACAATAGGAAAACGCCCATAATGATTCCGACGGTGATGGCCGCTTTGTGATCGGACACGTGGTAAGGGGACGAATGTACGTGGGTCTGCACCCTCGTCCGCACGGACTTGGTCCGATTGTCGGGCAATTGTACCGTGCGTGTGACAGCTCTAATCGACTTGACGTGTTTCTGGGCGTAGCAGTAAAGCCTGCAAAAAATGTTCCGTTATTACTCGTGTGATTCATGTTTTATTTTTGCTCGTACGCGTTTCTATATTTAGTTTTAGAATTTATTGACTGGACAAACTGTGCTGGAAATTATTTTGTTTTTACTTGTTATAAATACAGATAAAACACAACTCGTAATATAGATTAATACAATATACAACAAATAAAAATATATATGTGGCATAATTTTTTGGTTCAAAATTTTCGTCGTTGAAAAGATTCGTCTGATTGGATGTCCAATATTCTTCGTTATATAAGTGTAATGTTTATAAGAAAGTATAAAAACTTACCTGCAATAAATACTTATCATGACAATACATGGTAGGATGAATGATATACAACTTGATACGATAGCGTAGGTAGGTGTGAGCACTAAAGCACAGGTCGGATGTCTCGGCGGTCTCTCTGTCGCTACAGACTCTTCTGGGGGCCGATGTAGTCCCAGCGATATAGGAAGGAAACTCACAAGTACCGCCAAGAGCCAGATTAGCGCGATTGTCACAATGGCAACTTTTCTTGTAACCCATCGACCATACCTGCCAACAAAAAGTTAAGTTTGGAGTATATGGAGTATGACCGTGTATGGACCGTGTATGTGACCAAGACCGCAAGTTAGTCAGTCTTGAGCACAGATGCAAAGTGGCTAGCCTCTCGGCGTTTTATAGATTGTATTTTGGGGAGCGTACGCGTACGAATTACTTGAATTAATTTCTCCGTCTCCATTTTACCATCGGACGTTTAGACATACGGCAGGTCTCCATCTTTTCGTAGTAGACATACGGAGCTTTCGAACGAAACGATTCGAATCGTAACGAATAAGTGGCCAGCATCAATGTTGGTGCGTGGGTACCTTTAAGAGAAGGATGAATAGGATGTTTGTTGCTAATGCGTACCATCTTTTGAACACGTCACCACTTAACATCAGGTGGGATTGTGGTAAAAGAAATGCTCAAAGATATAGGATAAGGATAAGGATAATAATAATAATGGCATGAAACAAATGACAACGTTTCTTAATAAGAAAGATAATTAAGTACAAAGAATTAAGTCGTGAAAATACGCTCACATAAGAATAGTGGTTTCCGTAATATGTTCACACTAAGAAGCATTTTTTTCGTTTCGTAAAGTCTGAGGAAAAGGGAATGAGCTATATATTTATTTAGTCATAGTATAAACTGACATAAGCCTGGGAACTGACCTAACCATTTATAATTTGATGCATGTCAAACGTAACGTAACGTTTTTTGTTTGATTAATATATTTTTAAGATATTATTTTTTATATATAACTCTTATGTCAAACCTAACAAACCAAACCTATATTAGAAGACAATTCTTATAAACTTCTTAAATTCTTCTTAAACTATTAAAACGATTTTAAGCATTCATTCACTATATATGCTGCACTGCATATGCTATGTGTTTTGTTATTAACATCCAAAACGAAAAATAAAATCCGAGCAACGCTTGGAATGAACAGCTAGTATTTTATAATAGTAAAATTAAATTAGTTTGACTTTTTATGGTACGTTTGTGTAAAAAATAATTTTAAGGTGATGTAACAAAACCGCAAACAAAATTATTAAGCGTAAAGCATATATAAATCAATTCTCAACATAAAAGCTCTTCAATAAAGTAACTTATAAAGCCTCAATCGTCTCGCTCAGCGAAAACTTCAAAGTCTTCTAAACGACCCACACGTTGCTCCGACAGGTTTTCAACTATTGTACTCACATACTGTACATAATGTTGTACCACGTACGTTATTGTTATGTTTATATTTCGTGCAAATTGAAAGGATGAATGAAGATTGACATTTGAATATACAGCTTCATGTTACAAAAGTCAATGATAGTGTTATTAGGGGACATTCTACACAAATTTATATCGACCAGATTGGTGACATACTAAAGATATGAAAGAATAAAGAAAAAAAGAAGATAAAGATAAAAAATAAGAGTATTTATAACCGACTTTGTAGAATCGTGTTAATCTGTAATATCTGTCTACCTTTCTAAGTGACGGGGGTAAGAACTTAAATTTACATAATAGGCATCGATTAACACTGATGGCAGAAGTAAATCGATCTATCTCAGATACCGCGTAAACATTCGAGGCAGCTGCCGCAACACAGAAATGCCAACCTACTGTAACAGATAATAATGACTTAAAATTAATACAAATATTTAATTTGAATACCTGAGGGGATCTTTGATGTGTATGTACCTATCGAGAGATATGGCACATAAATTCAAGATAGATGCCGTTGAGCACATGACATCACACGCTACCCAAGTGTCGCAAAATTGTTCTCCAAAGACCCAGTACCTGAAAAGAAAATACAGGTTTTATCCAAAAGTAGTCTGCTTAATGATTAAAGTAGACATTATTCTAATTAACGGTTACGGTGTTTATAATTCATGGCCACGGCTTCAGCACGCCATTATTTATCGTTGAAGCATCGTTTATTACGCAGTGTAAACAGTGATTAATAAAAATAGTTAAGAAGACTAGCGTACGTAGCTGCTGTAGCAGTTCCATTAGACATGGGTTTGATTCTGTTCCATTCCACGGTTGGGAATTTTGCTAAGAAATTCTCTATTATCGTGAAGTGTTCGATTTCTGATTTAGTTCGTACGCGATAAGGGCTTACTATATTTAAGGAACTAATAGGTACCGAGCTAAAAGTATAATATATCACACACATATATAACCACCACTAGGGTTCTAGGCTTAATAAATGTAGAGTGCATCTGGTTAAAATCATTATAAAAAAATAGCAACACATATTCGTTGTAACACTTTAAAACGAAAACAATATCAGTATTTTATCCGAAAGTTGAATTTAGCCAGTAGACCCAAGTATTTTTAAATGGATTTCAAACAGATTTCAATCCTACATGTATATGTTTACATATACTGGTTTATTGACTTACCCTAACAAGTCATTGACTCCTGCAAAAGTCATCACGGCAGCAGCCACAAGCATGTCGGCGATGGCCAACGACGCAAGGAATAAGTTGCCAATACGCCGGAGACCTCTGTCGGTGTAAATGGCTATACAAACTAGTATATTGCCGGCTGCACTTACAAATATCAATAGTGATAGGAATATACCTGCAAATTAATACTGCATTAGCAGATACACATTAGACAACATGCAAATAAATCTCACAACCTTATTAAGTAATGAACACAGATTAAATGAAATAGTATATATTTGGTCTTCAAACAAGAGCAAAATGATGGAGTCGAATAGGTTATGAAAAGAAAATTTTGTTCGTACAAGCTCTTATAAATACGTTTTCGCATAACTTTTCAATTATTATAGGAAATACAGAAAAAGAGAGAATATAGAAAATAAGGAAGGCGGCACTTCAATCATCAAACTAAACCCGAAGTATCGTAAGAAATATGACTTTTACTTCATATATATACCTTGGTCGTGCCGGCCCATGCTAACTATGTATAAGGTGCTAAATCAATATAATTGCAGAATTATAGTTTAGAGAACGATTTGTTCAATTTAAATATCGGCGCAAATATGTATAGTCTACTACTAAGGACCATAATTAATGGTTAAAAAATGTTTACTTTGAATGACTTACCGACGAGGAGTATAGATAGGAGTGTGACGGCGTCGGGATCCTCGGCATTATCGTATTCGACCTCCGTATCGTTCGGCTCCACTGCCACCTGTCACGAACATTTGAATTATTCAATTATTCCCTCGGGAAAGATCGAAATCACTCGACCTCAAGTAGGCATTGTTGTGGGAATTTAGAGAGAGCTCAACATAAATTATAAACCTAGTAATTTTCAGACAGAACGGTTCGTGTATTTGATTAAATGCGCCGAAACCTCTGGCTTGATTTTATTCTTTAGAAACGTTTGTTGAAATTTGATTGTTATGATTGTTAAATTTACAATAGAGGGCATTTTTAATATGTATCTTTACATATATATTAGTACGAGATTTAGAAATATATTAACGAAATTACGAACGATCTTAATGATAATCATACGATTACAAACGTGACAAGACTAAACAGCCTATCACATATTTTAGGAAGCATTTTCGACACAAGAATTTAAAAACAAAAAATTATAATTTGTCTGTATCACATCGAAAATCCGACTCATATACAAAGAAGTTACAACAGAAGTACATATATAACGAGCTTATGCTTCTAAGCCAATTTAGGTAAAGCAATATCCCCGATGATTTGTATCGATAAAGTCTGATTGTCATGAATATAGAAATCAGGGGCAGAATTTTTTTAATCGTTTAATTTAAATTGGTCCACTGTCTACCCTAATAGCTTAAACCATACCATATAAGCTTAATATTAGTACAGATAGATAGAATATTAGTAAAATTTCCTATCAACATTTACCATTATTTCTATAAAAAGGAATCAAAGGGAAATTTTTACACTCACTTGTACAATAATATCTATATGATTTAATAATAATCTATTAAATAATTATACAGAATTTAAAAGGTATTATATTAACTATTTTTGATAACTACAATAAAATAATATCTTACATAAGTTGGTATAACGAGGGTGGACTCCATGTTAGTGAGACAGTTGTTTCTGTTGCATTATTAATAACTTCAAGTCTTAGTATCCGCTTCCAGTAGGAAGCCGGTCGCGCGCTGGCTCGCTCGCCGGACAATCTGTAACGCCGCCATTCTTGCTTCACATCACGGCTGCAACAAGAGAATATTAAATTAACTATCATATAAATAAGACAATGTCCGTATCTCAACATTAAATTGAAATAGTTCGTCATTTATGTAATAAACTAGTGTTGCGCTTAATTATGTTGATCCGATCTCTACCAAACTCACAAGTTAATCCTCTAAACTAAGCTGAACGTTTCCTGAAAATTTCATCTAAATCGGTGCAGACGTTTCGGAGTCTATAAGGGAACATACATACATACACACATCGCCATTTATATTATATATAATATACATTTAGAGACTACGTTTTAAGTCTAGTTTTGGTAGAGAGATATAGCAATCCTCTTTACAGTGAATGTATTTCAATGCATAGGCTAGGCTGACTGACACACACATTTCTACTAGAGCATATGTATGTATGTCACTATCAAACAAAACAGCCACAACCGCTCCGATATACTCGGTATCAACGGTATCAGCGAATACGGGACTAGCATAAGTCAAAACGGGACATACCACAGCTTTATAGAGTGTCACCTTGTTCCGGAGGGACATTTAACTCTTTTTATTAATTACTGGGAATAGGCGGCCTAGAACGAAGACCGCCCGGTTCCTGACCCGGGTAACATGAGCAGCGAAGTTAAGTCAAGGATGACACCTAAATATTTGACTTTATTTTCCCAAGGCATAGGCCTATCCATGAGTTTAATGAATGGGAGATTTGCCTCCTTGTTTCGCGAAAAGAAAAGGGCCGCGCTTTATGTTGGACTTATTTCGATTCTACATTTCCGGAACCAGTCACCGAGGGTTTTGGCTGCGGTCTGGAGGTGTAGACATATAGCGTCAGGCTGACGGCCTGAGGTGAAAATGCAGGTGTCATCAGCGAACAGGGCTAGCTCTACACCGCGTACGCGCGGTTTATCATTGGTGTAGAGTGTGAAGAGGACTGGTTCTAACACCGATCCATGAGGCTTCGAACGGGGTGCGCTTGAGAACGTTTAGTTTTGTGGCCGGCTTCGAGGGTTTGAGGAACCCTATGACCTCAGCATCTTTCCACTTGCTGGGAAAGACACCTTTGATCATTGCCGCGTTGTAGATGAGGACTAGTAGCTGTATATTAGCAGCAGGAAGGAGTTTGGTCACCTAGACAAGAGTATATACGCCTACATTTTTTTCTGTCGCAATATTGTACGGACCTATTGCGTTTTTAAGAACAATGATCGCCAATTAGTTGAACAAAATACGCAAAACATTCATAAATCATATACTTAACCTTCCTCATAAATCAATACCGCCAAAGGTTTCAACACCGTGTAGTCTTGCAAACCGCATATAAACCGTGTACTCAACGTTGATATTATCTAAACAAGGTCATGATCCTTTGACTTTTTTAGTAACTCAAACACGCGATTATATTTTTCATAATACAAATTGAAAGATGGAGTAAAGTGCGTGACAGTAAACATGAGCGAGTTTGCCATCAATAGAAAATAACCTCACACATGCAAATTATTTTAGAGTTCAATGTTTCTTGATACTTGTATCCCAATATAAATGACCATGAATTCTTACATGTATTCTATTATTTACGTATTGAATGGTGTTTCATTCTAAACTGTGACAATCTCAATGATTTGTTGTCTCATTGATTTAGAATCTTTTGTCGGAATGCCTGTAACCAAATTTTACCCTTATAAATCATAGGAAGAAAAGAATCGACCAAAAATTCTAGCTTTCTGAACGCCCCACGCACCTCGTTTGGGTCTAGGAAGCTATATCAATTAATAAGGTACATAATATTTTTACAATTTAAGTAGATATTTTTTTCATTATTGTTAAAAGGTATGGCCGGTTTAACTAACCCGAACAAAATAAGATGTAAACAAAATTTAGGTTAAAATTTTACAGAATGTTGCACATATTTATTTTGAAGTAACATTATTTTAACAATAGTAGTATATAAATCACATTTTACTGCTATTAAATTTTACAAAGCTACGTCTACTATTTCGTAGCGTTACAGTTGAAATAAATTGCTAAACCGCAGACCGCTATGAGTATTAAAACGGTAAGTGCTACGAACTCTACGAGCTCTCCGTTTTGCTACGTCAAAGATAAAATGGTTGGATATAAGAAAAAAAAATGCAACAACACACGCGAAGAAAACAAATACCTTAGCTCTATATCCGTTACATATCAGATCGGGGGACACACACTTCCGGCATAGTTTAACAAGTGTCACGGATCACAAGATCAGAAATGAACGTTGTTACATTTATTACTACGTACTGTGTGCATTACTGTATAAATTTAAATATATAAAATATATAATCATATAATTTTTGTAAATTAAGTGCGTAAATATAACTTCGTAGACTAAAGCTTAGCTAGAATACCTTAGGACATTTATTATGCTTACCGGCTCTTTTAGCATTTTTCTCTTTCTTATTTAAACTCGGAAAGTAACTTCTTATAACTATTCAATTACTACGTACTATGTTTGCTTATTTATTTTTTTCTTTTCAATACAAATCCAAATCCAAAAATGTTACTATAAGGGCCCATGAATCTAGACAAGGTTTTCCCTGCACATTTTCAGTACGTTATGTTTAGTTTCTTTATGTTTTAAGATATAACGCACACTTGTCTTACTTGTCAAACTTAAGATTTTTGCAGCACTGAAGGTACGGTCTGCAGAAACAAAACACATATGTTTTGTAAAATAAAATAAATAAATATGCGCTCACATCCTTAACCCTGAAGGGTAGACAGAGATCACGGATTTCCATTTACGTATGTAATTTTTTCTTATCCCTATGCACCTAATTTAATCTAAACATGCCGTACTTACTATTAAATTAAACACTGATGATATCAATTACCATATTTGTAACATTTATGTGATGTAAAAAAAAAACATCCTCGTCTGTATATTTAATTTTGTGCCTGAACCATTTAAAAGCTGAGTGGTTTCTAAACACAAAAGATTTGTTTTACAATAGACGTTGTTTTTTTAAGAGCTTACATTTTCTATGGAGACGCAATGGTACTTATACTTTTACTAAATAAAGTATTCATCTTTTAGAGGAAATAGGAGGCAAACGAGGAAACAGGTCACTGAATGTTACGTTACCATCGGTACTCAGCAACATCCAGCTTATTTGTAAGAGGGATCGAATGAGAATAAAGAGAGGTGGATGAGATGGGGATTACAGCACTCCACTTATCAAATTAAACGGAGAAGTATATAATTAATTAAATTAAACATATAGTATATAATTAATTAAATTAAACAGCTTAACTCACGATTGCGCACTTCGGAGTAGGTGTCCTTCAGGATGAGTGGGCTCATTTCGCCGTTGCGCACTGCGCGCCTGAACTCGCTACGAGTTGCGAAATGACAGCAACTGCTATTCGAAAGGGCGAAGAAGAAGAACCTACGATAGGTCCGATACCTTCGTCGATATACGCAAACGTGAGTTAATTTAATTCAATTAATAATGTCTTAATGAGTTTTAATGAATTTATACGTAGAAGCATAGCCCCTTTTTGCTTGGTTCCTATAGGAAGCAATCCTAGCTAGAATTTGTTGATGTTGCAACGAGCACTAGCTCTCGAACAAAAAACGAATCGGATCATAAATCTCAGCGTAATCGGTGTAAATGCATAAAAAAATACCAATCCAATTAATAACTTCCTTCTTTTTGAAGTCGGTTAAAAATAGGCTGACTTTTCAATTTGCTGTAATTTGTTTTGAATTTTGAAACCCGTTGACGGCAAGATCTGGACACAAAACGCCTACTTAAAAAAAACGAAAGCCTATCCATACGCCTTCCAACAATACCTACCTAGAATTCCTCAGACCAGTTGCACGGTGCACCCCATGACGGGACTTTTAAGACCAAGTTTGGTTTCGCCAGGTATCTTACTCGTTTGCCTAGAAATGTCGCAGACATGGTCTGTCTTACTAACCGTTACCGGCCTTTAAATTAGTAAGTTTGCTACTCAAACAATTAAATCTGAAAGCTATGTAGTTTAATTTTCATTATAAAGATCATTATTCATTGCTGGGCTTAGTTATAGGTCGAACTGGTAACTCATGACAATAACTTTGTATGGAACGAATAATAAAATAATTTTACTCGCAGTTCGAGACACTTGGTATTTTATTTACCTTAGTCGAACGTTTCTCGTATTAATAAGTATTATTTTCTAACACCGCTGCCGGCGGGGACTCGAAGCGAGCCACTCGGTGGAAACACTTTCCGTTCTACTTGATTTTCTCGCACAGTTGCACCGATTTACTTTGAACTTATTTTCCGCGCGGGGAATTTGTATTCTTTACATTTCGATTTACGTTACATTTTCGAAAATTCGGTCGATTTAACGTTGTAAAGTATTGTACCTTAAGATATTTATTTATTAGTAAATAATATATTGCATTGAATCAGTGAATAGCATTTTGCATAAGATATTTAAGCGATGTTAGTAAAATGATTCCAGGGGCATAAAAAACCAACAATTCATTTAATTTACCAAAACTGAACTACGAAGTCTTCAAACATATTTATGACATACTATTATGTACACCATGTATAAAGAATTAAGATGAAATTTATATTTGAATAAGTACCTAAGTCTCATTTGTCGGACTTCACAGAAGCATAAAAAGTTCCGTTTCGTCTGAGTTCTTCTTCCATAAAAAAAAAAAACATTGCAAGAAGGGCGATATATCTGTTATTCTAAAAAGATAACCCGATTGAACCCTAGGTTACATTTACCAAACCACTAGACCATTGTAAAAAGGATATATATCCGACCATTAAACCATAACGTACGATCGTACGAGGTTTTCCGAATGTTATTTTTAGATAAAGTGTTGTTCTGAAAGTAGTTTTGTATCTCTCAAGAGAGGCATCTGTTGAATTTTAACAGAGGTATTACGAGAATAAAAAGATATTCGCTTTGAAATTTATTTGTTAACAAAAATATAACACCGTAACAAAATTAGAGACATGAGTTTTCTATCTTCAAGTATAATATCGTACAGCATAGTACGTTTATCAATGTAAGCCTACATTACCTTTTTTTAATTAAAAAAGTTAGCAAATTAACCATAACAAACATTTTCGACTATTCCGAGCAATAATGATCTGTAATATAATAAAACTAATTTTTATGAAGGCGGTTGGTTTTATTCAAATATTACAACTAATCTTAAGCTTTTGTTAGGAGTTGGTTCACGGCAGTAGTCGAATGTCACATTTGACCCACGATCTTGCACGACGCACTCCGTACTCCGATTTAATTTCATTTATTTACTTAATAGTATATCACGTTTTCTATTCTATTTTTATAAAATTCTGTATAACTGCAATCTTTAGTAGGCTATTATACCAGTATTTTTTTATAATTTTATTACGTCTATGAAATGATGACTTTATAAAGTTTGTGGGAAACTTATACTAAAAAAATCTATTAAAAATAAAGAATCATGAGTATTGATTTCTTGACATCGTCATCGATCGAAAAAAACAATAGAAATAAACTTATTAGTACATATTACGATTTGAATCTATAACTGTTACAACGTTAACAAAACGATCAACCGATAGGTTAAAATTATTTATATTATTTCAGAAAGAAAATCATTTTTAACGATCGATTGTCCATCTAGGAAGGTCAGACGTAGTAAAAAATAACTCGTCTTAACCTCGCTTTTATCACAGCTTAAATTGACTTTTAACGTCCTCCATCGCCTTTGTTCCGGAATAAGCTACCCCGCGATGTAAGAACGGCAGTTTCCATTTTATCTGTTAAGCGTGTGCTTTGAAATCGCTGCCTTTTCCTGACCAGTTAATCCCGGCTTTAGAGATGGCGAACAGGGAACTCTTCGAACTTTTATCTTGAATTGGCTTAGCGTGTTAGTGTTGTACGCTCCTAGCATTAAATCTAAGCTAGCGTGAAGAGAAATGGTTTGTTTGTAACAGGTAAACTCTGAAACTACAAAACCGATTTGAATTATTCTTTTACCATTAGAAAGCAGGTATACTATATTTTTACGTGTAATATAATTTTGTTATTGTAAGTACCATTTTTATGATTGTAAGGTTAAGAACAGAATATGATTGCGGAGTTCTCAGAAATGTAGATAGTAGGTAGGTAGTGTGAGTAATAAAAATAATTTTAGTGTGAGTAATAAAATTTGGCGTGCTTATGGTATTATACAGCCGCACTATAGTAGTATTGCTTACATACAACAACGCTACCGCTATATCACTTACGAAAACTTTAAATACTTATTTTACAAAGCTCACACTTATCCTATCTGTAAAAGTCGTGGCTTACAACTCTCTTATACTAACATGTACTATAGCTTAAATACACACGTCGGACATCCCCACGCCTACACCACGTGAGAACTTAACTAAAAAATTAACAAGCTAAATTTCAAAATCTTAATAAATATTGTCAACGCTCTCATCGTTAATGGTGTTTCCAGCTTAAAGCACTTTGTACCAAATCTATGTTAAAGAAAGGGTCCTGCTTAAACGTCCCATCTTGTGTTGTCACACTGAAACCATATTGACGGAACACCTCACGATGAAATTCACGTCAGAACCCCGAAGCGGAATTTAGATATTTTTAAAAAAGTCTATACGTTTGGAGTGCGAACCGAGGCATGATAAAATGAATATTATATAGTCATGTCATTGCTAACCTTAACGACTGCTGAATAATAACAATTGGAAAGTATAACATCTTCTCTTCTTCTTAAAAAATTAAAAATATTAGATACATATGCAAAATGCTCGTCGGTAACTGTTACTCTTACCATCATTTCTTTAGTGTGTGCACAAGTTAGAGGACATGCTCCACCGGTTGGTAACACTTAATTTTTCAGCATAATTTTTTTTGTCACTCTTTTTTTCTTTCATATACTATGTGATGCGAAATAAATCAAGAAATACTTTTTCAAAAGATACACGAGTTGTTGAATAACAATGTTTTGAATAAAGACCATATGCTGCTCATAAATAACTTAATAACTTGAAAACGGGTCGTCGTTATAGTATTTATACTTGCGTTTATGAGCCGTGTAGCCATTAGTGCCATCGGAGTGGAATTTCAGCTAACGCTATTTATACAAGGCGCATAGAGGATCGATTGACACGAGTTATGTTGATGGAATTGTATTCAATCATTTAGTTCTTTTTCTTCACACTACATCCTAACTGATATTATAATTGCCAATGTGAGTTTGTTTGTTTCTTACACTATAACTCCTTAACTACTCAACCGACCATCATGAAATTTAGCATACTCATTGTCAAGGGTACAGAAAATAACGTATTCTAATAATAACTTAGCCTTTTATTCCGAAAATAAACTAGGGAGGGAAAGGAAAAGACATAAAATTATAATACCTTTATTTACATTATCGGTTCCCCTGGTAATGTTATGTTTTGACAATAACAAGTTTATGACACATGGTACCTATAATTCGAAGTTATTATACGAATGAAATTGCAAAAAAATCAGTAAGAAAACGAAAGCGTGCGACGCCGCGGGCAACAGCTAGTTCTTAATATAGTACAAAGTCCCCTCGCCGCGTGTCTGTCTGAACATCATGAAGGCAGAAAACCAAAGATTTTCATAGAGTATTACTAAAAGACAGAGTAATTTATAACAACGGTTTAGGTATGTGTAACTAAAAGATCGCGTTAAGATTTCATGTATTTTGTCTGAAATATGAAGATAATCGTTAAGTAGACGTAGTGGATATAAAAACTTGCCCTTTTTTAAGGCTGAAACTGTAGGAATAAAACATATTTTTGTCATTTTGTGATTTCTACACTATCTGTCTTTTATGGACAATGACATAATTCTTGATTCATCAATTCATTCTTTAGATGCCGCTTTTGTCAAAGCTATTAAAGCAAAATTAATTTCGACGAATCTATTATTAAAAAGAAAAATATGTATAGAAAGTATCAGAAAAAGAATGACGACTTTGTAATTTTACGATCTGAGTCCTGGATTCAGCTGCTGGCCATCTAGAGTATCATTATCTGATAATCGTGACCTGCTATATGGAAGTGATGTACAATACAAAAATGTCACTGATATGACCTAACCTAATATAACCTAACCTAACAGAAAAACAGCGCTTTATCTGAAGCTTTAGGCTGAGTTAGGGATCTACTCGTCGCCACATGTAAATAATATAATCTAGTGAAGTGTAGTGGCAAGAATAAAGTATTTTCTTCCTTCCTATGTACCATTAGCGGTTGAAAAGTAAAGATTTGAAATTGGAACGATTTCTCGTTTGTTCACGTCATTATGTTTACATTTACGGGTAGTTGACAAACACTAGCTGTCCTCTTTTTTCTCATTATTTGATTTACGGTATAGGCCTAATTCTTGTCTTCTTCCTCTTCCCATCCTTTCCTTATTATCAAAGGATGGGAAGGAGAAAAGGACTTGACGTGCGTTGGATACCTTTAAAGGTCAGAGGAGGGATAGAGAGGAAAAAGGATATTTCCTTTTCCCCGTTAACCCCCTCCCTGTGCAATCCTCTTCCCGTTCTTATCCTATCCTTATGAGGAAAGGGTGGGAAGGGGAAGGGGACTGTAATTAGGCCTCCGGCACCTTACTCATCAGGCGGAACGCAGAGTTCGTTCTACTTCACGCCTGTTTTCTGTATGGTCGTGGTATTTCGATTTCGGTCGAGCCGGCCCATTCGTGCTACAGATGTTGTTGTTGCGGGCCTTACCACTGTTAAATGGTCCCCCGATATTTTAACCTTTTAACTACGTCAATGTGAGTAAATGATATTAATTTTGTATTTAAACTGCATATAAGTTAACAAGAATAATAAAAAAGTGATATAAAGAGGACCAAAACTGTGAACTAATAATGCGCGATCTGGGAATGACTGCGGTTTGTTGCGGCAACAGATGTTCGTCCGGCGACATTGTTGCGTTAGCACCGGCTGTGGCCAACCACAACTACTTTAATTAAACGTTCGCTTACAAAGCGCTTTTGTTTTCGAATTTTAAGATTACTTGTTAGAATTATTAATAACTTTGTACAATACAGCATATAAACGGCGTTATAATACTACAAAACATAATGCAGTATCGACCTGTTCACAGGTGGACTTATGCCT